>OX578137.1:59223235-59423235 GCA_951213105.1 Amaurobius ferox
AGGGTTTCGCGAGTGTAAAATAATGTAAAATCATATTTATAAGAGAGTGCTGTACGTGTAAATTTATTTATAAAGATACCGGGAGAGTAAAATCTAATTTATAAGGGTGCCGCGAGTGTGAAATCATATTTATAAGAATTCCGTGAGTGTAAAATCGTGTTTATAAGAATGTAGTGAGTGTAAAATCGTATTTATAAGAATGTGGTGAGTGTAAAATCATATTTATAAAGATGCTGCGAGTCTAAATTCATATTTATAAGGGTGTCGTAAGTGTGAAATCGTAATTATAAGGATTCCATGAGTGTAAAATCATATTAATAAGGATTGTAAAATCGTATATATAAAGGTGCGCGAGTGTAAAATCATATTTATAAAGATGCTGCAAGTATAAAATTGTATTTCTAAAAGTATCGAGAACCTGGAAATGTTGGAAATCACTGGGATATGGGAATCATATTGAGAATCTGCGATTTTCAAATTTAAAGAACAATCTTCAAATATTTTAGATTGTTTCTTTATTTATAGGTTATGCCCCACGGATATGGAACTTTTCAAATATCTACCTTCGGTAGTTTGGATTGTGGGAGTGTTTCTTAATCACTCTCACTCAGCTGTACATGATATTACCGTACTACACGTCACTCCGATTTTTCGATAATAACTGTAATAGAATCGCAGTGGCTTCCTAATAACATGACAGTAAAGATATCCATTCGAAACTATGGGAAAATTAAAAAATATCGATTTAACTAAAAATTAATATGGGAGAGTAAACATCGATGAATATTAAGTAACTATAACCGTCACAATGGATTAAAATTTAGATGTGTACACAATTATGCAAACTTGTACGACTTCATTTAATGTGAGTGTTGATAATTAACTAGTTGAGAACACTTTTCATATACTGGCATATAGGTCTTGATATGGCACTGTATATAGTTTTGATTTTATGGTTAACTTTAACTATTAATTATTCTAAACATATAACATTTTATTTTCGAAGATAGATTTTCCATTTTATTTCCTATGTTTAGTATTTCATTCAACGAAAATAAGCTTCCATCTCAATACTTCAGTTACATTTTTCAAAACATGTTGTAAAACTGCTACTTTATCTTCTTTTAACACTTATCTCTTATTCTAAAATCCGATTTAGCAACTGCTTCAGAAACTTTTGTAAGAAAATATTTTCAGCAGTCTGTAAGTCCTTCAAAACCCATATTCAGACTTCGCTTATCAATGGAACTCTTTTATCGGAAAAGTTTCTCACATCTAATATATAAACTATTAAATGAATATAAATATAAATATTCATGAAATTTTAAAACACTTTACTTTTGACTTACCTGTAAAATACTTATATATGCATCCTCTATAGATGAAACATATGAAGAATAAAACATCTGAAATGTATTGGTTAAACATCTAAGATTAGCTAATATTTCATATTACAATAAACTTTCTTTAAGATAAAATGTGTTTGCAGCATAATTTTTTCATAACAAAAGATCTGACGTTTTTTACGAACGAGTCTAATGAAATTGTACCAGTTTAAGTCAAATGTTCTTCCCGGTTTTGGCTACATGTAATGTCGGGACTACAGTCCTGCATTAGACATGAGCCACTTAGCATAGAAATTATGAGTGAGCATGTGATTAAAAGCTGGTGACTCGAGAATTATCTGAATTATTATTTAAAAAAATCTGATGTGGGCAGCACATGACTTTCCTTATATAATGCAACGTATTTACTACTTTTACAGTAAAAACAAAATAGGTTATTCTTATAGTAGATTCTTATATTTTTTCAAGATATTGGATTTTCGTCAAATAGTTGTTATTTTCATTGATTTAGCGTCATTTTTATCCATTTGGCGAGATTTTCTTTGATTTGATAGCATTTAAAAAATTTGCCATGTTGGCGACATTCCGTCAAATTCGTCGCCGAAATCTCGCCAAGCGTTATGGATGGAGAAATAATTTATTCCTATAGCAGATAAATGACTATTGGCGTTCAAATACAAAAGTATTACTCAAAGTGTCTTTTTTTAGGAATGGAACGAGCTAGATCCACGAGAATGATGTCACTAAATTTATCGCATGATATTACATAATGAAAGTGAAAATGTTTCTCAATACGAAATATTTTTATAGCGTTTTAAAATTTATGTTAATCGTTTTCTATTAAAAAATTGCATGAGAAATGTCTATTTACGTAACTTTATTAGATGTTTTGATTTTTTGATAATTTTTTCAAAATTTCACTCGAAAATGTAGAGGGGTTCTGAACATTCGATTGCATTTAAGAAGAATAGACTTCCAGTATTCAGGGATTGTAATTTGGGTACCAAATTTGGGTACTCTATCTTGCTGGGCAATTTTCATTGTCTGTGAGTGTATTTTGTTCAAATTGCATATTTTTATTTGTGAATTTTATAATAATCCTTGAATGGCGTTTTATGTTTATATCTAAAACATAGAAATTTTTTATATGTATTTCCCTATTGATTAGCCGAATACTGAATGTCAACACTTATTAATTTCTAAAACCAAAGCATATACGTACATTGTGTCATATTTTTCATTAATTACTAACTCAGTCAATTCTCAAATTGCTAATAAATCATTCTAATTTCCAATACAGTACCGGGTGTTCCAACTGAGTGACAGTGGGTTCTATGTCCTTAAATATTTATCCGAGACATGTACTTGTATTTACAAAATTTTTGAAAATAAAAAGCCATTATACTAACAAAGTTTTTTACTTTCCTTATATACATAATGTATAAGGAAAGTATTGTGACGGGGTCGAAAATTCGAATTCGAGTTTTCGACGGGAGAGCACGTTTCAAGCATCCCTGATCACGAATCAAACATTTTTGAAGTGATGTCTGTGTGTGTGTGTGTGTGTGTGTGTGTGTGTGAAAGTATGTGTGTATGTGTGTGTGTGTGTCTGTGAGTCTGTGGAGACGATAACTGACGAACGAATAGACCGATTCGAGCCAAATTTGGTACAAAAATCACAATCCGTAAACACTGGAAGCCTATTGTTTTTATACGCAATCGAATGTTCAGAACCCTCCTAAATTTTCGAATGAAATTTTGAAAAAATCGTCAAAAAATTAAAACCACTAATAAAGTTACGCAAATAGACATTTCTTATGTAATTTTTCATTAGAAAACGATTGACATGAATTTTAGAACGCTAACGTGAACCGTTCTCGAAATATTGTACATTTTTAAAAAAAATTAACAAAAAGTCATATAAAATAAAAAGAAAAATATTTCCTATTCAGAAACATGTTTACTTTTCATATGTAATACCATGCGATAAATTGAGTGACATCCTTCTCGTGGATCTAGCTCGTTCCATTCTTGAAAAAAGATACTTTGAATAATACTTTTGTATTTGAACGCCAATAGTCATTTATCTGCTTTAAGAAAAACTTATTTCTTAGTGCATAACGCTTGGCGAGATTTTGGCGACGAATTTGGCGGAATGTCGCCAACTTGACGACTTTTTTGAAATGTTGCCAAATTAACGAAAATCTCGCCAAATGGATAAAAATGACGCTAAATCAATGAAAATGACGACTAATTGTCGAAAATTCAATATCTTGGAAAGAATATTAGTATCTACTACAAGAAAATCTTATTTTTTTACTGTAAAAGTAGTAAATTCATTACATTATATAAGGAAAGTCATATGTTGCACACATCAGATTTTTTTGTTACCATTTTATTAAAATTATTTTTCTCCTTCGGAAATACATATATTTAAAGCTATGTACGTAAATGAAATGCAAAATATGATTTTAGAAACGCTGAAGCTTTTCCCCCCGTCAAGTCGTCATGTCCAAATCCGTACCTAATATTGGGTAACAAACTTGGCGTAACTTGGCGTAACAAACTCTAAATTTTAGAGTTAGCTCAGCCGTCAATGGAGTTAAAGGCTTACTTTTTCCTATCAATAATACGCTTATAATGCTGAGACATACAAAATAACAGAAAAAATTACAATTCTTGGGTTAGCACCCCGGAAAAAGAAACCCTTCAAAATGACATATTTTACAATTATCCCTCAAGCTTTTTCTTTCCTCGGTATTGACGAAACTACAACCTAAACAACTGGGCCGATTTTATTCAATCCTATTTTTTTTATTGTTGCTCGAGTTTTTTCTTTCCTCGGTATTGACGGAACTACAACCTAAACTAAATTACCCATTTTATTCAATCATATTTAACAATTGCCACTCAAGCTTTTTCTTTCTTTAGTATTGACGGAACTACAACCAAAACTACTGGACCGATTTTATTCAATTATATTTGACAATTACCGCTCGAGCTTTTTTCTTTCATCAGTACTGACGGAACTACAACTTAAACTACTGGACCGATTTTATTCAATCATATTTTACAATTGTCGCTCAAGCTTGTTTCTTTCCTCAGTATTGACGGAACTATAACCTAAACTACTATATCGATTTTATTCAATCGCTGTGCTCATTTTGTTTGTTCTGCTGGGAATTTTTTTTTAATTTAAAAAAAAAATAGAATTTTAAACATTGACACAGCATGAATCGGCTGTAAAGTACAATTTATAATACCAGCTATATCATTGGTGCATATACATGTCGATAAATATTTTTACTAAAGGTATTGAAATCTCACCAAAACACCGCTTCATGGTAAAAAAACTCCTCGTCAAGTACAAAACATAAACACCTCCTTCCAAAATATTTTGAAATATAAAATCGGTTTGTACCAAGTTCTCGCAAGATCGGAGCTGTACTTTACAGGTTTAGGGTACCCTGCTCAAGGATCCTAAAGCCTCCTCCCCTCCTCAAATAGCACATAGCTCTGTTTAGTCGTATTCATTTTTTTAATTTCCTATGAAGTAATGTTTTTTAAATATAAATAATTACAACAATTCTTTATAAGTGCAATTTTTTTATATATTTTTCGTATTTATTAATGTATTGATAAAAAAATTGTAACATTATGTATAGATTTTACAAAGCTTTATGTTACATTGTAGCTAACAGCTTTCAACACTCTCTAGAATGCAATTTGAAAACTCTTTTACATTCTTTAAATAAAAGCATTTTCTAATATTATAATTTGTATAAACTTTATATCCAGTTTTCTTTAATTTTTTCTTTCGACATATTTTGTTTTGGTCTCACATCATTTCGTCTTAAAATGTGTTGTCTACTATTTAATAAAGGCAATTTGATGCAATGTGGTGTAATAACATTTTCAAAACTTACACTCGCATTTTTTCCTTTTTTCTCAGAATATGTTTTTCGATCTTAACGTTAATACAGCATAACAGTTTTTTTTTCAAAACACTGTAATGTTAATACGGAATAACAGTTTTTTGTTAATACAGCATAATACTTACTTTGTGACTCTTGAGTCAAGTTCTGATTTAGGTTCTGATTTAGGTAGATCTTAAGTTCTGATTTAGGTACAGTTCTGATATATACTAATAAGGCCCGCGTGCATTCTGCCCGTAAGTATTTTAAAAACCGGTTTATTCATAGGATAAAAGACAATACTCAATCACTGTCAACGTGGCCGCAACACAAAAGTTGGTATTATAATTTACTTTGTTGTAAATAAATTAAAAATGAGTCTAATATCCAATTGCGTTTTCAATATCTGATGTCATACGCAACGCAAAGCTCTCGAATTCTCTTGTATTGTAAATAAGTTAAAAATGAGTCCAACATCCAGCTTCGTTCTCAGTATCTGATGTCATATCTAACTTAGAGTTCCAGAATTTTATTTTTGTAAATAAGTTAGAAATGAGTCCAATATCCTGCTTTGTTTTCAGTATCTGATATCATACGCAATCGTAAAGCTCCTGAATTCTCCATTGTTGTAATTAAGTTAAAATTGAGTCCAATATCCAGCTTCGGTTTTAGTGTCTGATATCATACGCAATGTAAAGCTCCAGATTTCTCCATTGTTGCAAATAATATAAAATAAATCCAATATCCAGCTTCATTTACAGTATCTGATAGTATACGCAACGTAAAGATCCATAGATCTCCATTGCTGTAGATATGTTAAAAATAAGTTCAATATCCAGCTTCGTTTTCAGTATCTGATGTCATACGTAACGTAGAACTTCGGAATATTACTTGCTCTTTATATATAGTTAATGATATTTATTGTTATTTCAAAAAATAAGTCTAGATATATAATACTCGTCAGTTTTGTGACTCTTGATCTTTAAAAACTTAATAAATAAGATAGATATTATTTGCTGTATTTGTTTAGAATATAATCAATTTACCCTATTTTTCAGCAAAATTTTTTCCACAATTTTAAATGTAGTTTTAACTTCATATAATTAAAAATTTCTCCCTTCTGTAATTATCCCCTAGAATTGAGTTTCCATCTCCTAATTACATGTGTAAAAAATATGAATAATGCAAATAAATCCACGAAGCATAACAAGTTACGGATTTAACTTATAAAAGAATCCTTATTAAAAAAATATTAACTATATTATTTTGAGAAATTGCTGTTAGACTTTTGTCTCTGAAAACTAGGTAACATTACGATATCATAAAAAACCCATCCGTTTCATCCACCAGATGGTGACAGCAGTGCTTTTAAGTCAGTTAAAAAATACTATTTAGAATTTTGTTCTACATCTGTTTCAAATGTTGGAACTCTATAGTATTTCCAGGCAAGTGAAAACCTCAAACTTTTAGCATACATACTCATTTTTGATAAGTATGTATTTTATTACTTGTCCTTCCTGACACACAATCAAATATTACTAATATGAACGAATATTTAAAAAAATACGCCTTCTTTTAGTGCATGAAATCGTGTTATAAAATAGTGTATATTTTATGTATTGCATGTCTAATTTGTGTATTATCCATAGTGTATATATTGTTTCTCAATGTTAGTTTCAATTACTGTGTGAAACAAAAGCAAAGCCATGTGTCATTTCTGACACGAGATCGTAATGAATGTGCATTAAAATTCCTTGAACCATGTCAAACAGCTCTGTAATACCATAGAAATTTTTAATTACATTCGCAGAAACTAATTCCAAGAAAAAGTTTCCACAAACTATGAACTTAATAAAAAAATGTTAACCTGAAAATTGACAATTATTATATATTCAGGCATAAATCGTTCTAATTCATTATTCTATAAGTTAAAATTTATTTTGCTTATTTTATAACAAGATGGAAAATATGTAATTGTGAATTTAACAATTATATAGGAATTGCTCTGCAGATGTATACAGAGTATATGCTTGTGAAAATTTTTTCACTAATCAGCAAATATTTGAGAATCTGAGAAATATTACGGTATCTATTTCGAGGCAAACGATATTTTTCTCAAGACAAGAAAAACAGATCAATTACACTGTCATCGATCTTTTACTGGTGTAAGAAATATGTTTTTTATATTCAGAGGAACAAAAATATGTTTACTTCCAATACTGCTTGATGCCATAGTATATTTCTATTAAAAGCCATATGTGTATGCTTGAAGTATGTTTGTAGTATTTTGTAATATGTACCACTGTCTCTTCACAAAATAGTTTACTTACATAGATGAATGAAATATCAAAATAACCATGCAAGATTCTGCAAGCCCGGTTGCTAATTAAAATTGAAAATTTCGAGTGTGAGTCTCCACTTGTCTTTCTCAAATATCCATACTCATTTAATTCAATTTATATCACGACTATTATCAAAAATAGTATTGGGCTGGTCAAAGGCATGTAAGCTGACGCTCTAAATAAATTGAGCTGTAACTTTTGTAACAAGTTTTAATAAGTTATAATAAGTTTGCAATGAGTTATAAGTGCTTAACCATGTATGGTGCTTAGCGTCAAAATTAGTTGTCCCAAATGAAAATTGGACCAATTAGTTTCAATACAGTCGTCGAGTTTCAGCCATTTATGTCGCCGGTGTTGGCTTTGGGAGGGTTTGGCGATATTATCCCCCTCCTCTCAATTTGTTTTCCTCTCAGAAGAAATAACGAAAACCCATCTTCTGTATTTTCAATGAATCGAAGTTTCAGTCCTGCGGACTGAATATATCGTTTTCTTTTTAATTCTGTACCCAATGTATTGTTTCAAGATATTTCGAAAAAATTCTTTAATTTTTTTCGAGTTGCCAACATGCAGTAATGAAGAGTGGATAGATGATAGTGGTGGAATGAAAACAATGATTTAGTGGTATGTTATACAAGCAGTGAAGAATAAACTATTTATTCTTTGAACATATAACTTATCAGCAAAACGCTTAATTAAATTAGTGCCTGAAGTGTCATAATTAAATGAGTGTCTCACAATCTGAAGATTCATTGTCAGGACTGAAATTCTTAAAAAAGTAAAATAACTTAATAGGTCTGTACTGGACACTAAGATATGCAAAATCTACAACGACAAAGTGCGCTATTTCAGACTACACATGAAATAAGTCCATAGCATTCTACTCAACTTTTTATATTTTATTATTATTTTCAACACATATTTAGTATATATAATGTATGTATTCTGACGGGATTGAAATTTTGAATTCAAATTTTCGACAGTAGAACATATTTCATAGATTCATCAACTCGAATTGAACTTTTTAGAAATTATGTCTGTGTGTGTTTGTATATGTTACTGTGTGTGTCCCTGACTGTGGACGCGATATTTCCTGAACGAATAAATGCATTGATAAATATTCGTATGGTTACTACATACAGTGGATACTGACACACAATCGATTAAAAACGTGTTCGAATGTTCGGAAGACCCCCCCCCCCCCATATTTTTGAAACATTTGTGAAAAAAATCAGGACCTTCAATAATGTAAAGAAAATAATCATTTCTTATGTAATTTATCATTAAAAAACTTGAAATAGCTTGACTTTGGCGATAAATTTCGTCAACTTTGGAACTTTTTAAAATTTCCAGATTGACGAAAATATCACTAAATCGGCAAAAAATGGCGCTTAATGAATAAAAAGGCAAAAGAATTGTTGAAAATTCAATATTTTCTAAGGAATAAAATCGTTTTATATATAGACTATAATAAGTTTATATATATATATATATGGATTTATAAGGTTATATGAGGTTATTGGGTACTTTGAAATAGTTTTGTACATCAATAGTTATATACAAAGATATATACATCATCAAGAAAATATAGTATACATATAGTTATATACATCATCAAGAAAAACGCCAATATGTAATGTACAATTCATCTTTTAAAACATTGTGGTATGGATCTTGCACATCATTAGATTTTGTGAATGAAATAAATTCATGGCAATATGTAGAGAAAGTCATCTGCTGCAAACATAATATTTCGTTTTATATAAAAGAATGCCACAAACAAATTGTGTCTGAAATATAGAAATGCATCGTACTGAAACTGTTTTCCTAACACTACTCATACTATTTTTTCTGATAGAAACATTTTCATTCACGTCAACCCCTCCCACGCCATGTTTGCTCTTATTTTGTCCTATAACGTTTTTCCTTGCGCTCTGTTTCAATAAGTGCCTGGTTTTATTTACGATTGTTTTTACAATGGATGACATTTATATACATCTTGGAAAGTAAACACTGCACTTCTTTTCTTTTGAAATTCAGAATAGATTTATGTGGACATAGGTCTTCATCAATAAAAATTTCAAAAGAAAAGAAAAGCGTACTCATACTTGTAAAGCACCTTGCTGGCACAACCGGAAATCGAAACACGGATCTCTGTATTCGCCAGACCACGCTCTATCGTTGGTTGAGCTACTGGGATGGATTTACAATCTCTTATCGTTAAATCTCATAAGACTTCATATGCTTTATATAATACTGGAACGAATTACCCTGCGTTTCTCAGGTACTAAATAAGAATATCGTTACGTACTAAATAGTAATACCGTTACGAATAGTAACAGATTACACCACTTAATTTTAGAATATCCTGTATTGAGCAAAAATATTTTCTCCGCTTCGTTTTTCCACACGTAGTCATGCCAATTGTACAACCTGAGCATAATGCTCACTAGATAAGCTCCTTTGATAAGCTCCACTTGTCGCTCGGGTCATATGCAAATAGGGGATGCTTAACTTCTTTAAAATAAACACTGCGTTCTAATATTAAATGAAAATACGGAGGAGGCCCAAGATATGGCAGTTGTTGAAGAACATATTCCCGGGATATAGTTTAAGTAGAGAATAATGAACCACGCAGTAATAAAGATTTTTTAAGGGGAGGGAACATACATTTTACCATGTTATATATGAACTTGCAGTATATGGAACCGCCCTGTATCCGGCTTCTACTCTACTTGAACTCGCAAAAATAAAACAAGAAATATCAATCACGTATAAAGCATTAATTATGAAACACTTTCCAACTGAAATGCAATTTTATTTAAACATCTCTAAAATGAGATATATTCAGCACCGATCTTTTTTAAATTATCACTGTGCTACAATAATTTATTACACTTGGAAACTTCATTAAAAAAGGCAATGTTATAAATCGTCTGCTTCTCTATGTAAAATCAATGTACATTTCATTCATATGACTTATATTCCAGACTCTAGAACTAAATAATTTTCGTAAAAAAAAAATCAGCAATTCTTATACAACTCATCTTGCAATCCGTTGATTTATTTACATTCTGCATGGTATAGAAATTAAGATTCGGTACAGGAATAATCAAAATTTAGTGATCGTTTAATATTAGTAATATTGAAATTGCGTGGGCACATAATTTAGATACAAAGATAATATAAAAATATAAAGCGGTTTTAGGACGGATGCAACACTAAATATAAATTTAAACTATCTTTAAATATCACGATCTTTACACACCAAAAGAAAAATAGATGCCATATTTTATTTTACAATGAGTCACGTGATCTCTTTATATAATGCGTGTAATTAGTATTTTAATTTTTATTTAAGAAACAGCTTCACATATTTTGATGATTTTTTTAGACATTTTACGTGATAATTTAAATATTTCCTAGAATTTTCAAAGAAATTTGTAAATTTTCACTCCGCTTGAAATATATTTTAGAAATTATGTTCCATAGAGTTCAATGTATTTCATTTTTCAACCCCAGTTAAATCCAAAACTAAATGAGTTCTGTTATTCTTCTGCATTCCCATATGTTCCACAGACCGTCTCAATAACATACTAAAATTTCATTTTGATAAAGTAATTTTTACGCAGTTATCGTGCGAACGGACAAACAGGCAGAATAAATGAACAAAATTATTAACATTTTACAACTAGATTGGAAAGCGTTAAAAAGCTGGACTTATAGACTTTAAAACACACTGCATGGCTGCAAACTCCTCCAGCTACATGCATTTGCCTGCAATCGAAGTTCACGGCTCGAAAAATTGTCTGCTCAATGAGCGTGATTTTTAAATGTTGAATTATCGGCAATTTCTAAACTAAACGTTCATAAATTTTTAAACTAATTCAATTCAAATTTTTAGAATAATTTTCCGAGTTACATATCCTGGTGAATTTAGCTATCTCAGCTATCTCTAAACAAATTTTTTGGCTGTCGGTAACTTGAATTTGTTGCTAAGTTAACATTAACAAAACTCTCTACATACACATTTCTCATATTTCAAACTTCGAATAATATTGAACTTCGCAAATGGACCACATTTATCCCATCTATGTATTATAGAGAAAAAGCATTCTTTATAGAATCCCAGTGGTAACTAAGCTCTTTTGAGTTTGGAAGTTAATTTTTTAGAAATTTCCTCAAGTAATTTTAATCTTTTTACTCTTCAACAAATTTAAGCGAGAAATTTTAATATATTTTTACGTAATTGCTCTAGGGGGAAATAAACAAATAGTTATTTTTTTAAATGAATTTTGCTTATATTATCGCATATATATTTATAAGGTTAAAAATGAACTATACTTTGAAAAATACAAATTTTACTGTTCTTGATTGTAGTCTGAAATTTTGAAATAATGACCATAATACACTACATAAAATATTTCTGATCAAATGTGAAATTCCTTATTACATAGATATTTAAATTTTATTTTTATGGTTTTAAAAATGGTTATATTGTAATAGCATATAAGGAGCAATGGGTTATATATGACCGCGAGGCGAGTACAAATATCGGTTATCAGCTTATTGATAATCACATTTCTGAATTAAGATCAGGGGGAAATGTTGTTTTATTTTTTACGTACATGTATTAATTTAAATCAATATTGAGCAAACCAAAAGAGTTCCTTATAGTTATGTCAAAACAGTGTTAACTTTTACCCAGTTGGTGACTAGTGAAACCATATTTTAGAATCTTATTTATCCTGCATATTTTCTTGTAGATCAAGACAATTTTGGGCTATGATTATATTTTATGAGTAGAAGTAATTGAACTTATAAAAATCATAACAGTAGTACAAACCTTGATTACACATGCCCTATAATAATTGCATGTGGGAAAGTATGACAATGCAGACCTAGAGTTCAATATATTTATTCTGTTTAAATGAGTATAAAGTACCGCAGATCTCTTCCTATTTTCAAAAAAAAATTATTGCTGGCATATTCCTTTTTGCTGAACCTGCTTTTGACACTCTTGCGCAGCAGTTTATAAAAATGTGCATGGTACTGGAATTAATCTAAAAATATGAAATAAACATTCTCGTATTTATAACATTTCAGAAAAATATCATACTTGTCTTATATTATTAATAATGACACTTATTACAATTATGTAAAATGCTGCACTGCGAGTTGCTTTCCTTCAAGGAGGAAACACTTTTACAGGCAAGCATTACTATTACATGAATGTAGGACTACCTGAAAACGGCAATATTTTTACGACCAGATTTGGATTTCCAGATTCGGCTAAATATCGCCAAATTCACGACTTTGGGCAAAATTCCAAAACTAGAGAAAATATTCAAAAAACATACCCTTTATCTGAAATTTCTATTAAGAGTATACAGGGTGTCCCAAAAAGATTGAAACGTGCTTTAATTCTTTACCTGTTGAAGATAAGTGGGCAATGTAAATTGCAAAAATGTTGAAAGTGAGGTAAAAACTAAGACTAATGAAATAGTCCTCCCATTATTTTTCAAAAAGTTACACTTTACAAAATTTTTATAGGACCTCATTAGACAAATTTGATCAGTCAGAAACTTTTTATTTTTAATGCAACAAGATCATTAAAAAAATCGCATATCTGTATCTTTAAAATCAATTGAATTATGATAAAGGAAAAAATCTGACTTATGCCACTAATCCGTACCATGTGAAAGGCTGTTTCATCAGTAAAAATAGGGATCATAAACAAATTGACGATGTAAATAGTTTAGATCATAAATGCCTTAATATGTGTAAAATTTTTTTTATCACAAATGCATCTAAATAAAGCACTACACAAACAGAGATCATATAAAGCAGTGGTACTCACTACGCGTTTGGGTATCCTATGTATTATCATCCAGTTTTATATTTTTTGTGATATGTCACAAATTTACATTTCTAATTTGACATATGGTCCCCATTCACAATGTTCAATTTTCAATTAAATATAACTCGCTCACTTTTGAAGATACAGATAAGCGGTTTCTTTTAATGATCTTGTTGCATTAAAAATACAAATTTTCTGATTGACCAACTTTGTCTAAGGGTTCGTATAAAAATTTAAAAAAGTGTAACTTTTTGAAATGTAATGGGATGACTATTTAAGGTAGTAGTCTTATTCCTTACCTTACCTTTAACATTTTTGCAATTTACATTGCCCACTTATCTACAACAGGTAAAGAATTAAAGCGCGTTTCAATCTTTTTGGGACATCCTGTATAATAAAGTCACCTTTCAGTTGGATACAATTGCTGTAATACTAGCAAAATTAAATTATGAAATACTTCAGAATTTTGAGAACAATTAGGCTATTTTGCGAGTTTAACTATTTAAATGCTCTTTTATTGAATCTGACAGTTATTTGTGATCTTCTAAGCTAGCTAATAGTGTTATTAGCTGTAAATTGTTGTTGGTTAAGCTTATTAGTGCTTTATATAAAAGCGTTAGTTATCCACTAAATTGAACTCATTTTGTATCCTGAGAGTACACACATCAGTTGTCCAGATAGGAGTTACACTTGCCCCTGATGCCGGTGTAAGTATATCAACGTGACATTACTTCACTAAAAAATTAATTAAAAGAAATATATTAAAGATCATCATTCATTTCATCTATCAAATTCTGACGCTATTACGTTACGTCCTTACATAATTTATGTACTTCACTACTATGTGTTTGCACTTTTCATCTATTTCCTTTGCGAATTTCTGTTGTCTCGAGATGAAATGCTCTCCTGATTTAAAAACAAAGAAGATGGATCCATATCAGTCATCATCTAAGCTATATCTAGGGCAAATCCCAAAAAATACATGTTTTGAGGAAAATATAAATTTTATAATCGGAAGTGATATCTCCAGAACCGCATGCGACATCCTTAGTGAATCCCTTTTTACCCTATCCAGTAATCCTTAGTGGTACCCCAACGTCATTCTACTACAGAGTTTAATGATAAATCCATAACAGCATTTATTGAAGCTCTATTGCTTGCCAATCCTGGGAAATAGATGTTTCAAAGAAAACTTTTGAATTGGAAGTGGAAAAGATACCAGAAGTGAAATTTAATAGTGGCCAACCTTACCTCCTCCAGAATTTGATATTGAATTCGAAGCTCTATCTATGTCCAATGCTGGAAAACAGATATTTCAATTGAAATGAAAAGTTTTTAATTAGATATGGAAAAAGAGCTCTAAATGTAAATTTGTAGCGATCCAATCCACATTCCTTCGCATAATTTGAATCTGAATCAATATCAATTATTCACTGAGCTCTATCTATAGCCAACCCCGTAACATGCATGTTTCAAAAAAGTGTTTTGAACCGGAAGTGTAAACAAATCCGGAAGTGATATTTCATATGGATCTACTGTACCTCCTCCAATATTTCATGGTGAATCAATATCAGCTATCATCTAAGCTCTAGCTACAGCCAATATTTAGAAATAGATGATTGAAGTAAAATGAGAAATTTTGAAAGAAAAGTTCGAAAGTAACAAGATGTAAAAACCCTTCGTGAACCTCCCACTCTCTGAAACTACACACTTGATGCTGAATTCATATCAGTTATTATTAAAGATGTATCTATAGCCTTAATCTTCAGAAATAAATGTAGTCTTAATGTCTCTATAGTCTTAATCTTCAGAAATAAATGTTTCAGCTAACATTAAAATTTTTAAACCTGAAGTGGAAATCCATAGTGAACCCCTCCCCATTTCATTCTGAATTTAATCTAGAATCCAAATCAGTCGTATAACAGAGAGATAAAGCTCAGAGGATGAGAAATAGACAATTCAAGACAAAAATTCGTAAAAACAATAGTATGACATTATTTTTACACCACTAATTGTTATATATAAGACTATGGAATTACGTAGCATCTAACAAAAATAAAGTAAAAAATCGATTGTAAGTAACTGCATTCCCTAACTTCAAACTGCAAGGAGAATTATATCATTTACACGAAACAAAAATTTAGGAAAATAAATAAACTTCATTCGGAAATGAAAACAGCAGATTTAACAAAATTATAAATTATAAAATAATACTTAACAAAAATCAAGCTGCTTTGTACATTAAATTAAGCAACATCACAGGAGAAAAAAACAAAGCATTTGCAAGTAAAGAAATCAACTGAAATTTTTTTGACACATTTCTTTTTTCTATTTAAGTGTACCATTCCATTAATTCCCTTATAAATCCAAGACTACACTTACATAGGTCACTCGTACTTGATAAAACTTTTTCTTTACCCTTTTTTTATGTTAAAATCTTTAGCAGAATTCTTTTATGTGACCAAATTAATCCTACCAATATATTATGTAAGGGAACATGATCTTCACACAATCCCAGTGGAAATGAAATTCTTTCTGTGGATTTAGAAAATAATTTAACATTATTTTGATGTTTTAGATAAGTTCTCAATTGCTTTTTATTTCTGTACATTACAGTAAATAGGAAGTTTTCATTTAATATCTTTTAATTACCCTGGAGAATAATAAACAAAGACTTTAATAAAATTCTTATTTTCCCTATACGGAAACTATTGTGGAAGGGGGGGGGTCAAAAATTTGAATTCAAGTTTTTTGGCAGAGGATTACGTTTCAAGCATCCCTGAACTCGAATTGAACGTTTTAGGAGTGGTGTACGCACGTGTGTGTGTGTGGAGAAAGATGATATCTGACGAATGAATGGCGTCTTTCGAACGAAATTTGGTATAAAAATTACAATCTGAGAATGCTGGAAGAATATTGATTTTACATGCAATGGAATTTTCTGAATAACACCAAATTTTCGAATGAAATATTGAAAAAAGCAAAAAACTATCAAAATCTTCAATTATGTTACATAAATAAACATTTCTTATGTAGCGTTTCATTAGAAAACGATTGACATAAACTTTAGAACACTAGCATGAATCGTTCTCGAAATATTGCACATATATTATTTTAAATAAATTTATCTAAAACATCGCAATCAAATTTTATATTAGGTTTAAGTATAGCTATATTGTATTAGATTAGATGATAATGTCTTACATTTAAATTAAAATTTCTTTTCATGACATAAGACTCGAATTGTGAAATGTAAGGAAAACAACTCGGTGTTGATTTCAGTCTGGTGGAATCGAAATGGTTTTGCGTAATTGACATTTGTAAAATAAACCTCCAGTTACGAATAATCAGGTTCACTCGAATTTTAACACTTTTGAACATAGTTGAAAAGCGTTTATGAATTTGTTCATTCTGTCTGTCTTTATGTCCATTCGCACGATAACTGCCGTAAAAATGACTTTATCAAAATGAAATTTAAGTATGTTGTTAAGACGGTATGTGGGACATATGATAATGTTAATGAATAATATCAGCAAATTAGTTTTGGAATGAATAATATCACCCTATATATATTTTCCTAGTGTGAAAATCGTGATTTTTAAAGTTCTTTTACATGTATGTTTAGTGTTGCATCCGTCCTTAAACCGTTACTTTTTGCGTATTTTCTGTGCATCTATATTCTGTACCAACGCAATTACAATATTTTTGAGTTTAAATGATCATCAAACTTTAATTATTTCAGCAACGAAGCCTAATTTTAATGAATGAAGAATGTAAAAAGTGATTGCAGGATGAGTTGTATAAGAATTGCTGAATTTTTTTCACTCAAAATTATTTAACTCTAGAGTCTTTAACTCAGAGCCAGACGATTTATATTTTTATGACGTCATTTGAATAAAGTTCATTTTTTTCGATGAAGTTTGAAGTTTTCAAATATATATTAAATTATTGTAATACTGTGATAATTATACCAGCGCTGAATGTATCGTGTGGTGAGGTGAATTTTACACATAAATACAGAAATACAGAATTAATATACCTTACTACCACTTACTACTAAGGCCTTCCAACTCAGCCTATGAGTTGGAAGGTCCTAGTGGTAAGTGGTAGTAAGGTATATTAATTCTGTATTTCTGTATTTATGTGTAAAATTCACCTCACCACATAGGGCCCCCTGACGCGTACTTGGTGCGGTGACCAGGATTTCAGTTCAGACAATGAAATTTCGTAAAATAATCACCGTCAGTCGGATCAGACCGGTTGAGGCGAAGACAGGGAACGATATTTCAAACAAGATTATCCCGGAGATGGGCACAGAGTCCTTGCACTCTCCTCCTCCTAACGTCGGCTTCGTATGAACATGCGTACAGGCCGCTGCCGGTAGGTCAAGAGCAATTTCGTGAAAAGATCATCGTCAGTAGGATCAGACCGGTTGATGCGAAGACAGGGAACTCTCCTCCTCCTAACGTCGGCTTTGTCCCAGCGATTCGTATGAACATGCTTTCAGGCCGCTGCCGGCAGGTCGTTTCCCGACTAAGTAACAGTAAACTCCCATGAATCGCACTGACTCCAGTAGATGTCACCCAGTTGACGCGTGTCGTGCACAGCATAGAGGCCCAGGATTGACGTCCCCGCAAACATTCCGTCCGCGTACACTCTTTGTGAAGGAGATATACGTTGCGCTGTCACTACCGTCCTTGCAGTACCCACAGTTACTACCGATTGGATGTAGTTAAAGGAGCAAAGGATCCCACACTACGCCGTCTAGGATGCAGAGCTGTGTTGTACTGCGAAACAAAAAAAAAGTGGCGACTTTCTCAATGCTTCGATGTTCGCCATCGCCCGAAGAAATGCGCGCTCGATCTGCTTCGGTGCTGGCTCGATTTGGTTACGAGCCGCCATAACATAGATTGTTGAAGGTTCGCACTTGACCACTACCTACGCCTGAGTGTGCTTGCTCGCACAACCGGACACAAGACGTCGGTTCCTAGAGTATGCATTGGCCGCCCTAGATAGGGGCCACGGATGCTGTGCCTGAAGATACATCAAAATACATGCCGGATCGGGCTTTAAAAAAAAACAAGTACCACGCACTTGGCGTGCTATTCTCTAGAGCTCAGAAAGGCAACTGAATTTCAGATTTTTCTAAAGTCCCAGCAGAAAATTTAAAACGAGGGGAACGAAAATTTTAGGGAGGAAGTCCCCCGCTTTCCCATTCGATGAAAACGACGTACCATAAAACCAAGGGGGTTGAACTTCAACACACTGTATTCGTTTCCGGACGTCCATTTTGCTACTCATGTCTTCGGACGAGTCGGTCGTTCTGGGCTTTCGACACTGTATTCGTTTGCGAAGAGACGCTCATTTTCTATGCGCTCCACTAAAATCCGAGAACCAGAGGGCTTTCTACATACCGGGTGGTCCCACGCAGAAAGCCACACCTGACAGGGGCTATAAGTTTCAAGAGATTTGTCGCTCTTGAACTTGATATTTAGTTGCACTTTATTTCTGAATAATTACAACCCATGTCAAACGCGCATACGCGCTATCGAGTCCCCTTTCGTCTGTACAAAGGCATCGTTATACATAACACAATACATATTACATACATTTCAAGTAACATTACACCTGCCCCTTTTCATCCCAGGGCTAAGTACAAACATGTGGAAATGTCTCATGACATATCGCACTTTAGAGATGTTTAAATAAAATTGCATTTCAGTTGGAAATTGCTTCATAATTAATGCTTTATGGATGATTAATCGTTCTTGTTTCATTTGTTTTGTTTACAGGATTTCAAAGAGCTACAAGTTACTCGCTAACTGTTGATAGCTAGCTAGCACTTTTATTTTATTCTCAGATTTCATCTAGATACTCCGAGAATATATTTCTCGTCAAAATATCCAATTATTTCACTAACTTCCTTGCCGATTTATAAATGAAACATATACAATATAGACTAGATTTTAGATTCAAGTTAAGTTAATTTTTAAACTTGCCTACCGGCACATGAATACGTATATTTTCATCTATTCAGTTCGAAGCTCATCAATCATTAAACATCTTTAGAATACTTAAGTTCATTTAACCTCCTAAGTTTTTAAACAAAATAAGATACCTCATGTTTGTGCATCAATATTTCACCAAAAAATATTTTAACAGATTAAGCTGCAGCGTGACATTTAAATATTACAGCTTTCCCACCTATTAGAAAACCCATGTTAAAATAATAAAATAGCGAAATAATAACCACTACACAACGAAAACTAAGAGCTCGATCTAAAATCTAAATACATATTTTTGCACGCTTTCAAGGAGATACAAATTCTTGTTTATTGTTTATAGCTAGGAATTTTAGTTTTTAAGATATAAGCATTACAAACTTGAAAAACGGAAAATTTGAAAAATTCTTAAACTTGATACGACGATTATTTAAAAAGTATAAGTGGTTTTTTTTAAATCTATCTATATATACTAATTGCCAAGTATCCATCTGTCCGTCCGTCTGTCTGTCTCTCACGCTTTTTTGGACACTTCCCGAATAGATACAGACTTGCAATTTGGTACACGGCTCGATCGTTCGATAAAACCTCCTGGAAAAATCGAATTTTTCGAAAACGTTCTCTAGAGGGGGTGCTCCACACCAAAACGTTCGAAAAGTGAAATGATAGGAAAGCATGCTTTGAGATCGAGATAGAGACTTCAAATTTGGTGTATGGGTAAATCGTTCGAAAGGAAGAAAGTGCGCAATTTCAGATTTCCAATATTTTCTACTTAAGAGGGTGCCGCACACCAAAATGTTCGATTTACCGAAAAAATATGAAAAGGCTTCTTTAAAATTTGATAGAGGCTTGAAATTTGGTATATGGCTAATCATTTGAAGAAAACACCCAAGACGAATATAGCTTTTCAAAAATGTTCGTTTAAGGGGGTGCTCCATAGTAAAACGTTCATAAAGTGAATTGATAAAAAACCATGCTTCAGAATAAGATAGAGATATCAAATTTGGTGTAAATATAGACAGTTTGGAAGGAAGAAAGTTTACAATTTCAGTTTATCAATATTTTCTCCTTTATTCCAAAATTTTTGATTTTCGGAATAAAAGAGAAACGTCCCTCTTAAAACGTGATAGGGGCTTGATATTTTGTATATGGGCGAATCATCTGATAGAAATCACAAAAAGAATAGCATTTTTCAAAAATGTATATTTAATGGTGTGGGTACTTCACACAAAATCGTGCTTCGCGATGAGATAGAGACTTCAACTTTGGTGTACGGGTAAAAAGTTGGGAAGGAAGAAAGTGTGAAATTTCAGTTTTCTTGCATCTGCTATTGTAGAGGGTGCCGCTCATTAAAATGTTCGATTTGCCGAACAAATGAAAAACGCCTCCTCTACAATGTGATATAGGCTTGAAATTTAGTATATGGGTTAACCATTTGACGAAAAACCAAAGATGAATACGGTTGGGCAAAAATATTCATTAACAGGGTGCTACACAAAAAAAAAACGTTCGAAAGGTGAAGTGATGGAAAAAACATGCTTCTTGATAGGGTAGAGACTTCAAATTTGGTGTACGGGTAGATAATTTGAAAGGAAGAAAGTGTAAAATTTCAGATTTCCAATATTTGCTATTTTAAGGGGTGTCGCACACTAATGTTCGATTTTCCGAATAACTGAGGCACGCTTCCTTTTAAATGTGATAGAGACTTGGTATTTGGCATAGGGGCCAATCATCTGAGAAAAAACCCTAGACAATCAGTTTTTCAAAAATGTTCATTTATGGGTGGTGCTTCACAGAAAAAAGTTCGAGAAGAGAAATAATAAAATAGGGGTGACTCGGGATGAGATAGACTTTAATGTGGTGTACGGGTAGATAATTCGAAAGGAAGAAATGCGCAAATTAAGTTTCCCAATATTTTCTTCTTTATGGGGTTATGCACACCAAAATATTCGATTTGTCGAATAAATGTGAAACGCGAATTATTAGAAAATTTACATTATTCAGTGGTTGCTTTTTGCGAGACCGTTGATTTTCAACGAGTATTCGGCTAGTAAATATAGATTTAGAAACTAAATTTCCTAACACATTTTTATAGCTTATTATTTATATCTATTTTTTATAGTTTTGAAGATTTTTTGATTAAGGAAAATGAAAAAGTCACTAGCTTGGACAGATATATTTTATGTTTTTAGAAAAAATATTCAATATATTAAAATATAGCAATTATTTTTTACGTTGACTTCCATCTCCATGTTCGCTGACGCGAGCATGGAGATGAGCTCAGTGGCGCATATCAGACGAATCAAAAGAACTTACGAACTAGTGATGTCAAGCATCAGCGAACATGGAGTAAATCCCCTAGTTCATAAAACTGTTAAACATTATAAAATTTACTAATTATACAACTATGATAAGTTATTAGAAGCTGTAAAGTTTGCAAGGGTTAACCAGGGGTTTATACAGCTAAACGTAAAATTTTATAGTAAGCACCTCTTATTTGAAATTATAGGAGTACGGAAGTATTTATTTGAAGCACTGAACCAAAATTCATTGTTTTCGATTTTCCTTTCAGGCCCTTTGCCCAGTTACAAGGTATCCAAGTTTAGATAATTTTATCTACCGATAAAGTATTATACTTGGCAGCGCTAGATTAAATTACAATGATTAAATTACAGTGTAAAGGGTTTAAATTTGTAAAATTGACTGTAATATAATTGCTATTTAAACAGTTTAGAAATGAAAGATAAGTAATTTTTAACATTCTCATACGTAGTATTGAGAAACTATTGGTTTCACGAAAATTTTCGATTTCGAAATTTTGATATCAATATGTTTCAAGACCTCCTAGACATGTCTTGACTAATTTTGGAGTGATGTACGTCTGTCTGCCCGGCAGTCTGTCTGTCTGTATGTCTGTGGTCACAAATGTTAATGGATTTTCACGATCGATGGATTTTCACGTGGAATCAATCATTCGACTGTGTTGTCAAAAAATCTAAAAATAAATAGAATTTTTTGTAATTGGAGCACAAATTTTGAAATTTATTCGAAATTATATATTTTTCTAACATGGTAGAATAGGACAAAACTTCACATAATCCTGCATAAAAGGTTTTATTTATGGTCGATGACATCGGTGCTTTATAGTTTCGGTCATTGTTGTGAAAATGAACCGCGATACAATTTTTTTTTGTTCGTGACGTCATTAGACCCCTCAAATGGCAAATTATCCCTCCCCCTCCCTTGCGGATACATATTCAAGAATGGTATCAATTGAAGGGTAACACACTATAATTGTAATCATTTGGATCCATAATATCGATTTTTAAAATTTTTCTTGTAATATTTGAAAAAAAAAAAAACCCTGAAAATGGATTCTGGTATACGAAAGTCCAGTTAAACCACACTTCAGTTAATGAAACCTTTAAATTTACGTCCTAAAATTCCTGGTAATGCGATCTGTATAAGCTCCAACATACGCTTTAGTGTTAGAATTGATTTTGCCTCACGCTAAATTACTTACATTCCACAAATTCCATGCGAGTTCTATCTCCAGCATTTACATCAATTAAGAGAGAGTTATATTAAAATTTACCAGTTTTAGCTATATAAATACAATATATATTGTTTTGCAAATTCTACAGCTTTTAACTATTTAAATACTAGCTGTGTCTTCGTAAATTTTGTGTGTCCCAAGTGATTTGTAAAACTAACTTTAATGTCGATTTTACAGGGTTAAAATTAGGTACGCAGTCGACTGTTTGCTTCTAATTTAAAGTGCATAAACTATTAAAAACCTTTAATTAATGCCAAATAATACTCCATACTTCAATAAATAATTTAAATTCCACAGACATTTTAGTGATGAGCTATAAGCTTGGAGATATTATATCTCATCAGCTACCATGATGCAGTCATGTACTTATTCTGCTGATTTCCTAAATTTAAGAACACTTAAGAACAAAAGTTCTAAATGTCATATTTATTGAAAAGAATAAAAACTTATATGTCTCGGTTGGAAAATTCGATTCATTTCCAATATTGAACATAAGGCATTGCAAATTTCCATTCGCAATGTTTATTCCCTAGCATACTTTATGAGCAAAATTTTGAAATATAGACCAGTAATACCTCTGGGGAATAAAGAGTGTCGAAATCCCAGGCCGACCGACTCATCTGAAGACTGAGAGCAGCAATTTGGGCGGGCGGGGGGAATAAAGAGTTAAATAGTTGTACGAAATATATTACCTAAGGAATATGATTTATATATGTACAGCAAATTATTATTTGTTATAATTTAACAAAGAGTTATTTAGCTATTCCTATAGAAACAGCAAAGCGAATCATTTTTCATTATTTTTAGAATGTTACTCAAGTTACAAACTAATAAATTTTAATGTAATAAATATACACAAATATCTATATGATACAAAATATATAAATGAATAAATAAATCCTAAGCATTGTTTTCTACTTTTTAAACTCTGATTGTATAGATTTTTTGCAATATTTTATGTTTTAGGAAAGTTGAATTGTAAAAGAAGTTAGTATTGTGGCATTGTTAAACGAAATGGTAATTTCATTGTAGTGTATAAAACATTTCTGATTTTACACAACAATTATTTGAATATTCATATTTACAAATTACCAGCATGTACATTTAGATCGCATATTGTTGTAATACATTACATGTTGTATTTCTATCCTTGCACCATTTTCTCCATCTAAGACCCACAGGAGTATTAGTGCCAAGATAATGTTCTATCAATTTCCTTGGAATATTTTTCAGACACAAATGTGCGATATGATAGATAAATTTATTGATTATACAAGCGAGAACATTTCAATAGATATTAAGCCTTAACGTATTCTGGTGAGATCTATATTAATCTGTAATTTGGCATATGGATCCTGGTACCACATCCTGGTCCTAAGCATGTAATCCTGGTAATATGTTTCAAATCGTATAGTTCCGAAGGTGCAGTATATAAGGACAAATATACACAGAGGAATAGGTATCTATATATGCATTATACAGTAATGTGATTTATATATATATTTTATTCAAAGTCGAGTTCTCAATACTTTTTAAACAATACAATATTTACCTAATAGAATAAAAATGTAGCAAAATAAAAGTAACAATTGGGGACAATGAATACATATTCAATATTATACATAAATCATTTTAAATAAAGCAGTTTTTTCCTATATTCAAATTACAAAGTATTACAAAAACGTATGTATGCTATTATAATAAGCAAGATATTCATCGACCATTACACATTTTGTTGCAAAAACATGTTCCATTAGGCAAAATATTTGATTATATAAGAATCATTTTTTATGTGAAATTAAATGATAACTAATCAGATAATACGCGAAATTGAATGATAACTATTGAATGATAATTATGTGATAACTAAGTAGTCCCTTAGAGATACAATTCTATTTTAAATTTCTTATTAACAGTAACTATCTTTAAACACTTAAAGAAGTATGAAATTTTATGAGTTTCATATTTAAGTAATATATATAAACTTAAGTATCTATTTCAGAAATGCCACTAAATAATGCAAATATCAATTAGCTGTGATAGTTTATTTGTGATAAATAAATATTGTAGTCATACATATATATATATATATATATATATATATATATATATATATATATATATATATATATATATATATATATATATATATATATATATATATATATATATATATATATATATATATATATATATATATATATATATACGTATATATATATATATATTATTACGACGTTCATTTTAAGTGGTAAACCTATAACACAATCAGCTATTTTCTATACTAAAAAAAATTAAGGCCAATAAAAACAGTTAAAATACTTAATATTTTTTTATAGTTTTATTACAGAATGAAATATTGTATAATGAATCATTTGGTTTAAGTAAATCTTTTATGAGGAAAACATTTCAGAAACGTACCGAAGAGGCAAATTTGAGAAGAAAAGACCCATCATTCTATGATCAGTCATTAAATAAAAACAATTAATTTGAACGATTTCTGCATTTCTTTCTTTCTGTAAGCGAATATTATCATTTTAATGTGTGCAGAATTTTATGCATTCCGCATTTCTATATGCAAATGGAAATTATTTTCCTAGAAACGATATGCACTTAATTTTCTAATTTTTGTCATCTGTTAATGACCAATTAAATGATATATTTGGCATCAGTATTGAAATTCATTTTATTTATTTATTTATTTTTAGAGTTATGGCATTCTTTCACTGAAGATACAAAAATAGTTGATATAAAGCAATGAAACATCATACGAAACAAAACCTCAATATAAAAATAAATGAAAAGAAAATATTTGCCAGATATATTATTTTTTGACATTAATGGTAAAATATATAAAAAAATCTGGTATGGGCAACACATGACTTTCCTTATATAATGCAATGAATTTACTACTTTTACAGTAAAAAAATAGGTTTTTCTTATAGTAGATACTTATATTATTTCCAAGATATTGCATTTTCGACAATTTGTCGTCATTTTCATCCATTTGGCAAGATTTTCGTTGATTTGGCAACATTTAAAAAAGTCGCCAAGTTGGCGACATTTCACCAAATTCGTCGCCAAAAACTCGCCAAACGTTATGGACGGAGAAATGAGTTATTCCTATAGCAGATAAATGACTATTGGTGTTCAAATACAAAATTATTACTGAAAGTATCTTTTCTCATGAACGGAACGAGCTGGATCCACGAGAATGATGTCACCCAATTTATTGCATGATAATACATGTGAAAAGTGAAAATGTTTCTTAACAGTTAATATATTTTTTTATTTTACGGGAATTTTTGATAAATTTATTAGAAAAATGTGTAATATCTCGAAAACGGTTCATGCTAGCGTTCTAAAGTTTATGGCAATCGTTTTCTAAGGAAAAATTACATAAGAAATATCTATTTGTGTAACTTTATTAATGATTTTGATTTTTTGATGATTTTTTCAAAATTTCACTCGAAAATTTAGGGGGATTCTGAACATTCGATTACGTTTAAAAACAATAGGCTTCCAGTATTCACGGATTGTGATTTTTGTACCAAATTTCATTCGAATCGCTCTATTCGTTCGTGAGATATCGTTTCCACAGACTCACTGACACACATACTTTAGCACACACATACACAAAGAGACATCACCTCAAAAATGTTTGATTCGTGATCAGGGATGTATGAAACGTGCTCGCCCGTCGAAAACTCGATTTCGAATTTTCTACCCCGTCACAATACTTTCCTTATACATTATGTATATAAGGAAAATAAAAAGTTTATGACTTTAAAAGCCAAACATCATTAATTCATTTTCTTATTTTTTTGTGAAAAGAATACTGGGTGAATATCTGTGATTAATTAAATAAAAAATTTAAATCTATTAGAATTTCTGAAAGCATTTTATACTTAATAGGGTCCATACATTTTCTTATACCAAGCAACATGTTTTGTGTTGCTGAAGAACAATACATTAAATAATTATATATTGTCGATAAATCACTTTCTTTCTTACTCGCAGGAGGAATTTATCAATTTATACATTTAACTTTTTTAACTACTTTATTCATATATTTATATTTTTGACAGACTAGATTTTGAAAATCTAGCTTTTAGCTGTATTCAATCAAGATGCAACGCCAAAAATGGTAACTGGTTTACGTTAGCTGTACTACATTTGTTTCTGCAAATGAAACCAGTTAAAAGTGGAGTACCGCTATATAATAAACGATTGTATAGTTTGAGCTTCAAACTAAGATTCACGTTCCCAGTGAAGCTACCAGTATCTGTATGTTTATCACTGTGCAGATTAGGTTTTCTTCTTCTTCTGTCCGAGTGCAGCAACGTTTCTTGTCTCCAATACTATGCTGAACGCATTTTTGAAAGCCAACAGTTTTGTGCCAAAAAATATTCTGCTTCTCCATGAAAGGACAGTTATGTGCTTTACTCCCATGAATTAGAAATTAGAAGTTTAAGAGTAAATATCAATACGTAAAAATAACAGATTATAATCCCCGATCCATATTTCGACTGTTTAAACGGTTAAAACTTTAACATTTTACAGACCACGCTTATTATTCACGTGCAGTACTGAATATAGAGTCAGAGTCCAACGTCTGTAAGTCCAATGTTTTATAGTCGGGCTAAACTGTATTAAAGATGGTAGACTTCGGCAATACTGGCTGCTGACGATTACAATATTAATTCAGACCGTTGGGAACTGTAAAATGTGAGATGGTGAAACTGATATTTAAGCATCCAGCTTTTAAATATAAAATAAACAATTTAAAGTCGTGAATTTCATGTTCTTTAATTATTTGTAGTGAGAGAACATAGAGCGTATGTGCTGTTTTTATAAGACATCACATGCAATCAATATTGCACGTTGGAGTTTATTTCGTCTTATGATACAGTAATTGAATTCCACGCATTTAATCATATTTCAATCCCCGCTACTATAACAATTAACTATTTTCTGTTCAGCGATTAACACATTTTGTGGCTTTTAATTATTAAATTATTAGTTATGGCTCCACAAATTTAAATTTTTACAGTATATTATTAATAACGATTACAATATTATTAATAACGATTACGTTAACGACAAATTTACAAGTTGTATCTATTAAAATAACAGTTGTATTGTCATAGTTGTACATCTTTCATATATCATATAAATAACGACTGTTTCCTAGTTAAATTTACAGAGAAATAACTGGAAACCCAAAACCAGTATTCTTATTTTGACGTACATGACTTATTCGAAATTATTTCTTTAATGTCAATTAACTTTCCACATGTCTGTACACAATTTGAGTGTCACAGAAACATTAAACAGCCCATCAACTATTATGACAATTATGATTCAAACTTGTATTTCAATATCATAAACTTAGAAACAAGCTTTTTAACTGTTATGTCTTTAAATTACAATAGATTTATCTTATCTAACTATTGAAAACATACTTTTATGACGCCTAAGGGAATATAAACTGTCGTTAAAAGTTTAAGTAGTTAAATTTAACAACGTAAAAATCTATTCATAACATTTATTGCTATACTCCTTTACTTTTCCTGTTTTTTCCTCCTTTTCCTCCTTTATGTTCATACTCCTTTATTTTTTATACTCTAGCGTATTTTATTTGCAAATTTTTATTTCTAAGCCATATTCTGAGTAGCAATGAATAAGTAAATTAGATGTAAAAAATTATAGCTCTTAAAGAATATGATTTATGTATATGAAAAGAAATATTATTTTGTATAATTTAGCAA
This sequence comes from Amaurobius ferox, assembly GCA_951213105.1. Classification (NCBI taxonomy): domain Eukaryota; kingdom Metazoa; phylum Arthropoda; class Arachnida; order Araneae; family Amaurobiidae; genus Amaurobius; species Amaurobius ferox. Next base: position 59,252,024 of record OX578137.1, read on the forward strand.
ATAATAACTTTGCGATTTCTATGGCACTTGCAAAGCAAATGTGCTTTCTCCAATTGTGCTTCCTGTTGGAATGCGGAGAAAATATAAATATATAAATTCCTACCAAATATAAAGTATTATTTATTTTTTAACCCTTTCCAACATAGTTGAAAAGTGTTTATTACTTTGTTCATTTTTTCTGTTTGTCCGTTCGCACGATAACTGCCGTAAAAATGACTTTATCAAAATGAAATTTTAGTATGTTGTTCAGACGATCTGTGGAACATATGGGAATGAAAATAAAAAATATCACCCAATTAGTTTTGGATTAAACCCGGGTTGAAAAAGTGGAATACATTGAAGCCTATGAGACCTAATTTTTTAGACATTTTTTAAGAAAAAATTAAAATTTACAAATTGCTTTGAACATTTTAAGAAATATTCAAATTATCCCGCAAAATATATAAAAACATTTCAGCAAAATATGTTCGGTACTTTTTAAATAAAAATGAAAATAATAATTACACCCATATTATATGAGGAGATCACATGACCCACTTCAGAATAAAATAAGCAATCCATCTTGTGTCAAAATCATGATTTTTAAAGTTCTTTTTATATTATACTTAGTATAAAAAGAGAAGAAGTATCCGTCCTAAAACCGCTTTATTTTTGCTTAATTTCTGTGCATCTGTTTTCTGAAACGGTGCAATTACAATATATTAGAGTTTAAATGATCATCAAACTTTGATTATTTCCACAGCGATGTCTAATTTTCACTTATGGAGAATGTAAATGCATAAAGCTATAAGATGTGTTGTATAAGGATTGCTGAATTTCTTTAACGCAAAATTATTTATCTGTGGAATCTCAAATATAGCTAATATGAATGATGTACATCTGTAATTTGCGCAGCAAACGCAATTACCATATTTTTTAGTTTGAATGATTATCAAACTTTGATTATTTCTACAATGAAGCTTAATTTTCAAAGTATGCAGAATGTAAACAGATCAAGCTGTTAGATGAGTTGTATAAGAATTGTTGAAATTTTTAACGTAAAATTACTTAGCTCTGAAGTTTGAATATAGGTAATACGAATGAAATATTCATTGATTTTACACAGAGAAGATGACCTTCCCGGCCGTCCATACAGTTACCTTACACCATTCTGGTAGGTCGGACGGTCTGGGTCTCAACAACAACAACAGAGAAGATGACGATTTTATAGCATTGTCTTTTTCGATGAAGTTTTAAGCATGGAGTTAGAAAGTACTTTTACCTCCATGGTTTTAAGTTATTAAGTAAAATAAATTATTGTAGTACTGTGATATTAAAAATATATCACCGCTAAATGTATTGCATTTTAAAGAGGTTTAAATAAAATTGATACTACAGTTGGAAAGTGTTTCATAATCAATGCTTAATGCATGATTGATCGTTCTTGTTAATTTCAACTCTGATCTTACAGAGTACTTTTCAATTTACTTTTCAATATCTTAAAAGCATTCAGAAAAGAATTCATGTTTTAAATGAGTTGGATTCATGTAAGAAATCTGGTGAAATACGAAAAAAGCAATTTCCTTTACATGTATTAAATATTTCTAATTTGATGTAACAAATCGTTAGAAATTTATCTTGAAAATATTTCAGAATATCCATCCCTATAATATTTTCAAGTTGAATTTTTATTGTTGTACTATGTTTTCGATCACTTTATATTAAAACAAAACTAGACACAGATGCTGCCTCTAGCGCTGACAAAAGCCTTTTAAAATTTTCTGTTAAGGCTAGTTCAGGACCTATAGCATTAAATGATTTGCAATTTGGCATAATCGCTTGGAATAATGTGCCATGAATGACTTCCTATTTTAGTTACTATTTTAAATTAAAATTTCTATTTTGACAAATAAAATCGCTATTTTCATACAATTTTGAAGAAAAAATATATTTTACACCACTATTCCTTCATTTATTATTAATTTTATTACTTTCCTTATATACATAATGTATAAGGAAAGGATTGTGACAGGGTCGAAAATTCGAATTCGAGTTTTCGACAGGAGAGCACGTTTCAAGCATCCCTGATCACGAATCAAACATTTTTGAGGTGATGTCTGTGTGTGTGTATGTGTGTGTGAAAGTATGTGTGTGTGTGTGAAAGTATGTGTGTGTGTGTGAATGTATGTGTGTGTGTGTGTGTGTCAGTGAGTCTGTGGAGACGATATCTCACGAATGAATGGAGCGATTCGAATGAAATTGGGTACAAAAATCACAATCCGTGAATACTGAAAGTCTATTGTTTTTAAACGCAATCGAATGTTCAGACCCCCCTCAAATTTTCGAGTGAAATTTTGAAAAAATACCAAAAAATCAAAATCTTTAATAAAATTACGCAAATAGACATTTCGTATGTAATTTTTCCTTAGAAAACGATTGACTGAAACTTTAGAACGCTAACATACACCCTTCTGGAGATATTGCACATTTTTAAAAAAAAAATTTCAAAAATTCCCATAAATTAAAATTATATATTAACTTTTGAGAAACATGTTCACTTTTCATATGTAATATCATGCGATAAATCTGATGACATCATTGTCGTGGATCTAGCTCGTTCCATTCATATGAAAAGATACGTTGAGTAATGCTTTTTTGAACGCCAATAGTCATTTATCTGTTATAAGAATAACTTATTTCTCCGTCCATAACGCTTGAGGAGATTTTGGCGCCCAATTTGGCGGAATGTCGCCAACTTGTCGACTTTTGTAAATGTTGCCAAATTAACGAAAATCTCGTCAAATGGATAAAAATTTCACTAATTCAAAGAAAATGACGACTAATTGACGAAAATTCAATATCTAGGAAAGAATATAAGTATCTACTATAAGAATAACTTTCTTTGTTTTTATTGTAGAAGTTGTAAATTCATTGCATTATATAAGTAAAGTCATGTGCTGACCACATCAAGTTTTTTTATCTATAACGTTCATGTGTCTTTATTTTACCTTTTTCATTTATCTTTATCGTTCCAACCAGTCATTATTGAAAATGCTTTTATAGTTCCATTTCAGAAGAAGTTATATTTAATTAATTTAAACAATTAAAAATAATTGTATTATTCAAAACTCTAATGAAGTTACTTTTGAGAATTTTGATCTTTTACTATCGGTATCGTTATTACTTTACTTATATACATAATGTATAAGGAAAGTATTGTGACGGGGTCGAAAATTCGAATTCGAATTTTCGACGGGAGAGCACGTTTCAAGCATCCCTGATCACGAATCAAACATTTTAAGTGATATTTGTGTGTGTGTGAAAGTATGTGTGTGTGTGTGTGTGTGTGTGTGTGTGTGTGTGTGTGTGTGTGTGTGTGTGTGTGTGCGTGTGTGTCAGTGAGTCTATCAGTGAGTCTGTGGAGACGATACTGACGAACGAATGGACCGATTCCAACGAAATTTGGCACGTAAATCACAATCCGTAAACACTGGAAGCCTATTGTTTTTATACGCAATTGAATGTTCAGAACTCCCCTAAATTTTCGAGTGAAATTTTGAAACAATCGTCAAAAATCAAAACCACTACTAAAGTTACGCAAATAAACATTTCTTATGTAAATTTTCATTCGAAAAAAATTGGCATAAATTTTAGAACGCTAACATGAACTGTTCTCGAGGTATTGCACATTTTAAAAAAAAATAACAAAAGTCATATAGAATAAAAAAAAATATTTCCTATTGAGGAAAATGTTCACTTTTCATATGTAATACCATGCGATAAATTGGGTGACATCATTCTCGTGGATATATCTCGTTCCATTCATGAAAAAAGGAACTTTGAGTAATTTTTTGTGTTTGAACGCCAATAGTCAATTATCTGCTGTAAGGATAATTTATTTCTTCGTCCATAACGCGTGGCGAGATTTTGGAGCCGAATTCGGTGGAATGTCGCCAACTTGGCGACTTTTTTAAACGTTGCTGAATTAACGAAAAACTCGCCAAATGGATAAAAATGACGGTAAATCAATGACGACTCATTGATGATGACGACATGGAATATGACGACTCATTGACGAAAATTCAATATCTTGGAAAGAATATAAATATCTACTATAAAAATATTCTATTTTTTTTTCTGTAAAAGTAGTAAATTCATTGTATTATATAAGGAAAGTCATGTGCTGCCCACATCAGATTTTTACTTTCCTTATATACATAATGTATAAGGAAATTATTGTGACGTTGTTGAAAATTCGAAATCGAGTTTTCGACGGGAGATCACGTTTCAGGCATCCCTGATCACGAATCAAACATTTTTGAAGTGATGTCTGTGTGTGTGTGTGAAAGTATGTGTGTGTGTGTCAGTGAGTCTGTGGAGACGATAACTGACGAACGAATGGACCGATTCGAACGAAATTTGATACAAAAATCACAATCTGTAAACACTGGAAGCCTATTGTTTTTATGCGCAATTGAATGTTCAGAACCCTCCTAAATTTTCGAGTGAAGTTTTGAAAAAATCGTCAAAAAATCAAAACCGCTAATAAAGTTACGCAAATAGACATTTCTTATGTAATTTTTCATTAGAAAACGATTGACATAAATTGTAGAAATCTAATATGAACCGTTCTCGAGATATTGCACATTTCTCAAAAACATTATCAAAATGTTATATAAAATAAAAAAAAAATTCCTATTGAGAAACATGTTCACTTTCCATATGTAATACCATGCGATTAATTTGGTGACATCATTCTCCTGGATCTAGCTTGTTCCATTCATGAAAAAAGATACTTTGAGTAATACTTTTTTATTTGAACGCCAATAGTCATTTATCTGCTGTAAGAATAACTTATTTCTCCGTCCATAACGCTTGGCGAAATTTTGGTGACGAATTTGGCGGAATGTCGCCAACTTGCCGACATTTTTAATTGTTGCTAAATTAGCAAAAATCTCGCCAAATTGATAAAAATGACGCTAAATCAATGAAAATAACGAATAATTGAAGAAAATTCAATATCTTGGAAAGAATATAAGTATCTACTATAAGAATAACATTTTTTTAACTGTAAAAGTAGTAAATTCATTGCATTATATAAGGAAAGTCATGTGTTGCCCACATCAGATTTTTTTAAATGTCTTGTTGTTCTAAATATGTAACTGAAAGTCACACACTTACACTTCGCAGGTGGGATGAAAGAGCTCAGGAAACCAGATCCAGGGTTTGAAGAGCGTCAGCAAACAAGTGGTCAAGCCCCAACGTTTGCTTTACGCTAGCATAGCAAACGAGACGAAGCTTGTAAGGTTAGTGAGCGGGGGAAGATCTTTAAATTTATTCTGTTTTATTTTTAATATTTCAACACGTTCAATCTCACATTCTATGTCACATCAGAATATTCGCACTAATTCTCTATTGGCAGTTTTCGGAATAACAGAATTAGTATTCTTCCTGAAATGTCATCCTCAGAATAATTTTGTCTTGCACTGTTTCTGATCTCAACCTCATAGTCAAATGTCTGCATCTGTTGCACACAAAATGCAGATAGCTTTACCAACTTGTCGTCAAGTCCTACATACACGTTCGTTCAATCACTGTATCGGTCATCAGATAAACAATAATACTTGCCATCAATCAACTCATATCCCCCATGAAACTATCACCTTTTGGAAATGTGGTTGCAGACGTGTCACTTGGGTGCTGCTTTTCCCTGATTTCAAGTCATTGTCGACAGTGCTTGGATTGGTGTCATTCATGGCTGATCTGGGATTCAACATGGCATCATGGCGTCTTCCATGACGGATTAGGCCACAGCAACTGCCTTATACTCGTATATCAGTGACGAGATGAACAAAACTACCCATCCAACTGAGCCAAACGATCGATAACCGGAACACAGTGCGTTATGCTCTGAGGGATCGAACATCTAGGATAGCAGTTCAGTTCTGAAATGTGTTGAAGGCAATTTAGCAGATCAGTGTTAAGCTTCTAAAATTTTAGAACCAGTAGTAATTACCTTCATAAATGGTGCAAATGACGAATTATTTCAGCTCGATAACACACATCGCCATTCAGAAAACAATCAGATATATCTACAAGGTATCAACATGCTCCCATGGAGTTCCATATTCCCTGATTTATTCTTAATAGGAAATATCTGGGGCAACATCGAATGTCATCTACAGGCAATATTAAATATTTGATGGTAAGTTCATAATTTCTATAACGTCACAGGGATCATCAATGAAATTAAATTTAATTTTTAGAGATATTGAATTATCAGGGAAAGTATTCAATTAAGTTTCAAACAAATGAATTATTCATTTAAATTTATTTTGTTTATATCGGTATTTTAACACACTCAATCTCATATTCAATAGCGAATCAGAATATCCTAATTTTCTATTAGCAGTGTTCATAATGACTGAATTAGTATTCACCCTGAAATGTTGTCCTCCGAATAATCGTATCTAACTATCACTACCATGTTTCTAATCTCAAACTCATAGTCAAATGTCTGAATGTCTGAATGTGCTGCACACAAAATGCAGATAATTTTAAACCCTTTCATATAACTAATTCTCCTGATTCAAATTCATACGAGATGCTAAGATTCTAAACAGCACTAATTTCAATTGCATAAATTTTCGTCTTGTACGCATCCAAATATCATTGGAAATGAAGATTTTCAATCAATTTCCATTTCAGTAAGCAATTGATGTATGCGAAATATTGGTAAAAATGTCTTGCTATAAGACGATAAAAGAAATAATACATAAACATCCGATTATAACGTAATTGGGACCGTTAAAATTTACACACACTTGAAATGATAAAATGTAACTTGTCTGCACAAATTTATGCATAATGTTACGAACTCATCCTCAGGAATCGTGGGTGTGCAAGCAGAATACAAGAACGCGTCCAATTTTCTGGATAACTGACGTTTATTCACAAGCACAAAGTAAACAGAAACAATATATAATCAAATAGCACTTAAATGCTTCACTATTTTCACAAAATAACTGATATTATTCACAGAATATTGACGAAAGTAATTTCACAAAACAGCAGCTACAATTTCCAAAACATGGACGACAATCGCAGTTCAATGTATCTCGTGTCACAACAACTCGACAACTACACCGCAACAGAGGGGTGAGTCCTTTTCATAGTCTCTCCATAGAAACTTCTGGAAATACGAGTATCTATATATCAAAGAATAATCGTTCTACCGGGAAGTTTCTGGAACATTCCGGAAATCAGCAAATGTCGCCAAATTGGCAATAAATCATCAAATATGACAACCTTTCTTCTAACTGGGAAATTCTGGAAACCCTATACTGACGTCATGGACTGTGTTTACTTCGCCAGGCCTTCGAGATAGGCGAAAGAAAAGGAGCCAAAGGGAATATTGCGCGTTAACAATGAACAATAACAGTTACATTTTTGTATGTACAATTACAGAAAAGTATTGTGAACGTTTTTATAATATGGGTATTGGGATGAAAGGTATCCAAAATAATGAAATTATAAGTAAAAAACACATTGCACAAAGGATAAGTAAAACTGGAGCAGCACATTCAAGCACAAATAAAATTTTTAAAAATTTATTGGTTCTCTAGCACTGACAAAGGGGATTCAGCGTATCCTCTTAACAACAATATGCTGCATATTTTATTTTATTTGTGAATAAACACACTGCTCAAGTTTTACTTAATGAACTTTTATCTCGAAAAATATTTTTATACATATTTCTCGTTTAGACTCTTACAAAGTAAAACTATCAAAGTTCTTATATTTCAAAGCAATATATATATTTCAATTCCGTCATTTGAATGAAGTTCATTTTTTTCGATGAAGTTTTAAGTTTTCAAATATGATAAATTAATGTAGTATTGTGATAATTTTAAAAATATTACCGAGGAACATCCATAAGAAATCCATTCATAAGAAATCACCATTTGCGTAATATTATTGAAAGTTCTGATATTTTAACGCATTTTAGTGATGTTTATATAAAATTGCGTTGAAGTTGGAAGTGGTTCATAATCACTGCTTTCTGCATGATTGATCTTTCTTGTTTTTATTTTATGAAACTTTTTGTTAAATTTATTTTTAAATTTTGAAATATCTCGTGAACGGTCCATGCCAGCGTTATAAAGTTTGTGTCATTCGTTATCTAATGAAACATCCATAAGAAATCACCATTTGCGTAATACTATTGGAAGTTCTGATATTTTAATGAATTTTTCAAAATTCATTCTAAAATGTGGAAATCTTTCGGACATTTAAATGCGTTTAAAATCAGAATAAGGTTCCAGTATTAACTGATTATAATATTTGTACAAAATTTCATTGAAGACGCTCTATTCGTTCGTGAGATATCCACAGTCTCTCTCACACATACGTGCACGCACATATACGCAGCCATTACCTCTAAAGTGTTCGATTCGAGTTCAGGGATTCTTGAAACGTGCTCTTCCGTCGAAAGTTTTAATTCGGATTTTCAACCCCGACATACTAATTATTAGGAGATTAATTATTCTTATTATTAATTTCAGATAGTCACCAAACTTGGTATAATAATTCCTAATAAGTTAGTTATGTAAAAATCCTTATTCAAGCCTTACACTTATTACAATAATCACTGTCATTTACACAATCTTCATGTAACAATACCTTGCAATGTCTCCAGTCACATTTGGAACCTCGCCTGTCACAGAAATCATAATCAATATTAGTAATTTAGATACACATTTTAAAAAAACTGTAGTATTCACAATTTTTGAAAGCTAAAACCTGATATAAAATACAACAATTGTACACCAATCTTCGTCAGGTGTAAATGAAGCAGTCAGTCAGACAAATGATGCTTTAACTAAGGTGATATCTTACACCAATGATGGAAACAAGATACCCCTCCACTCATTTGTCACATAGAGTCTTCCCAGAAGAAATAGCTTTTCGAGTCTTGAGACAGTCATTTAACGTGTTTTAACTTTCCCCACAATACCCCACAACACATTTGTGTCAAAAATCGCAACTCAAATTTTCAACGGATCTACACCTTTCGGGAAACTTTAGAATAGGAAAATATTTATTACTTATCCTTTGTATGTGTGTGTGTGTTGTTGTTGTTGTTGTTGTTGAGACCCAGACCGTCCGACCTACCAGAAAGGTGTAAGGTAACTGTTTGGACGGTCGGGAAGTGCCACCCAATTTAGACCGGAACCCAGTGGGGGAGGCATCCACAGGGACCGTACCCTCCTTCTCCTACCACCAACCTCTCGGAATGACTTACGGAACCACATGTTTAACGTGTTCGTACTCCGCATGAACACGGCGGCAGTTGTGGCAGCGTGCAAATCCAGCGCGCAAACCACCGGGCTACCGCACCCTGGCTACCTACCCCGTGTGTGTGTGTGTGTGTGTGTGTGTGTGTGCGTGTGTGTGTGTGTGCGTGTGTGTGTCTGTCTGTATCTGTCGGTGTCTGTATGGGTGCGGGTATGTGTGGATGTGGGTGCGCATGTATTTGAGTCTGTCTGTGCAAGGTATGTATCTACTGAAACTCAAAAACTAATTGACCAAATTTAATAACATTTTATAGATAAGTAAGTCAGTTGAAGATGCCCCTGGTGTTGCTTAGGCATTGATGTACCTACTCTAGCTAAAAAAGTATTTAATCAAATTTCCCAAAAATTAATAGATAAATCGTTTAAGGGTTATCCTGTTGCTGATTAGATTTTGATACGATTCGAGAAAAAAAAATATGTCTTTTTTTCCTGCGAAATGGTCCACAGAAGTCGTCAAAATCTAAAATAAAAACTATTCTTAAATGCGTCAAGTAAATGCTCGTTTTTCTGCATTTTTACTACGCCGCCTTTGAAAATACGTCCAGTTACCAAATGAAAACGGAAATTTGAATTCAAGGTGCAAATTATTTCAAATAATTATGCGTGTTACTTTGTGCAATTAAACTCAATGTAATAAATTATTAAAGAAATAAAGAGAAAATGTATTTGAGTCTGTAGGGAATGTCGTGTGCTGCCCACATCAGATTTTTAAAATATATTATATAAATCCACTGTCAATGATAAAAAAGCATGAAATACCTTAAGAAGCGGGAATGCAATATTATAGGCAGCGTGCTTATCTCTTGATTCGAGCTGATCTCAGATTCTTCGAATTTAATACGATAAAACTAGTGATACTTGTATGCATTATTCGTGGCATGAACAATCTCACTTTAATGCCTTGAAAGTCCTGCCACCGGATAATAAACAAAATATTAAGTGGCATCTTCGAATGACACCGATTTACTTAACTTATTGAATTGAACATTGGTTTAGTTAGTACTAGGGAAGTTCTAAGGCGTGTTTTGAATTGAAATATCAAGCTGTTATAGATTATGTTGCAAGTCATTAGCAATCATTAATTATGGATTTCATTAAATAGCTTTGAGTTGATACAAGTGCGCATTATGCAGCTGCACTAACGGCTCCATAACTTTCCTTAATTTTTATATGTCGATCATACTTTTATATCTGATCGAAAACACGTGCATAACAAATTTTTAAGTAATGTTATGTGTCGGGAATTGGTAATAGAACAATATTTTTACTTTCCCTACAATGCATGGTAATGTATCGGGAAAGTAATGGAATCGTGCAGTCGCCACTTGCAACTCAAGTTTTCGATGAATTTACACGTTTCAAGCACTATAGAACCCGAAAATAAAAATTTAGCATGACATTTGTGTGTGCGTGTGCGTATGCGTGTGTCTGTCTGTGCAATGTATCAACTCTAGCTGAAAATCTAATTAACAAAATTTCACAAATTTTGGTAGATAAGTCACCTGTGAGATATTCTATTGCTGATTAGATTATGGTACGATTAAGCAAGAAAGAACGTGCCTATTTTGCAAAATAACCCCCGAAAATGGCCAAACTCTCAAACAAAAATCTGCATATGCTCAAATGTATCTATTAAATGCTCGTTTAAAAGGTATTTTTTACGTTTAAGGAAACGTATAAGATCATAAATCAACGTAATTCAAAATCAAGATATTTTACAAAACGTATAAAATCAACCCTATTACTCCAAGACTAACCGTTCTCGAGATATTTTAATTTTCCTTTATTTTTCCTTAAAATACGTCCAGTTCCAAAATGAAAATGAAAATTGAAATAAAACTTCACATATAATGTAATTTTAAATAATTGTCCGTGATATTTTATGCAATTAAACTTGTAAAGGTGTCGGAATGAACACGCAGACATCTTTTTATAAAAAGAACAAATTTATTCTTAAATTGTAGAAATCATAAAATAAACTCCATTAACGTAGTTTACATATAATAATTAGAATGTACATGGTCCACCTTTTCTACCATCGTCTGCATCCACACTCGCCACGCTCTATGTACTAACTCATACCAACCTCCGACCATCTCCCTCCTCCCACTTCACCTTTTTATAACCTGGTTGCCAGCACCCTCTTAAATTTAGACTCTTCCTTCTCCGAGGAAGGCACTGCTTGAAAAATAGAAATAGAAATTGTTAATCTTCACAAACTTAAACTCATAAATTATAGAAGACAGAAAGAAAAACACGAATTTGATTCAGTAGGGAAAATTATATGCTGCTAACCTCAGATTTTTTTAAATAGGTGGCATTAATATACCTTCAAAAATATATCAGAAATATCGTATGTTTAATACGTAATTAAATTAAATATTGCAGACATTTTTTTAACAATTAATGAACATGGAGTGTCCAGAGTGAAAGATTTTTAGAAAAATATTTTTCACACCATATGAGAGTGTCATTCTATAAGAGTTTGTGAAGTCTAAATAGCCTTTCGATTATTATTTCCTTCAGTTTGCAATATAATTTATGTTTACTTAAACTAACCGTGTTGCACATTTAAGAAAATATAAAATATACCTTTATTACCATTATTAATTATTACCTTTATTACCTTTAATACCTTTATTACCATTATTAAAGTATGTATACCTTTTATACCATTATTAATTAAGATTGTTAATGCGTTGATTACAATTAATAGTGCCGCATATTTGAAAATAAAATATTGAAGTTTATTTATTTTTAGCTGCGTTTATTATTTACTAATGCCGCTTTAACCATCATATGAGAATTATACAAAGCATAATATTAAATTGAATTTCTCTTTAACATGGCCGTAATTATCGTACATAGTGGAACATTATTACACATTGCTTTGCTTACCGCTATTAAAGCCCACCATTATTTCTCTTCAGTGCGAGTTCTGTAAAAGAATATTTATTAACATAATACAACTCAATTAATTCCACCATTGTTAACTTTAAAACTAAAACTATACATTATCTATTATAATAATATGATTTTACAATTTGATGTAAAATAATTTTCAACTACCGTCTTGTTAAAACAATTTTTGCATTCTCATACTATGTAATTATAGTATAGAGGAAGTATTGTTTTCACGAATATTTTCGAATTCGAGATTTTGATTCGAATATATGTTTTAAAATCTCCTGAACACGTTTTGACTATTTTTGAAGTGATGTATGTCTATATGTCTGTGCTCGACTTTTTGTGTACACCATAGCTGCCACAAATACTAATGAATTTTCACAAAAATTTATATTCGGCTTTGGTATCAAAAAATCTACAACTAGATAGAACTGCTTTTTAATTCGAACTAAAATTTCGAAATTCATTCAAAATTTTATATTTTAACTTGGCAGCATATGACAAAATTTATCATAATAATGCATAAAAGAGTTATTTATGGCACAATGATCACGACACTTAATAGTTTCAATCATTGCTGTGAAAATAGCCGCGATATATTTTTTTTTGCTCGTGACGTCATTGGTATCACAAAAGTTATCCCCTTGGGAGGTACATTATCAAATATGGTATCAATCAAAAGATTTCTTCAAGCCTAGAGAAGGGTCTATAATTGTAATCATTTGTCATTGTAATCATATTAATTGTAATCATATTAATCATAATAATAATTGTAATCATTGTAATCATAACTATAATTGTAATCATATAATTGTTTCATTGTAATCAACACTCTATAATTGTAATCATTTGGACCCACAATACCGATTTTCAAAACTCTTCTTGTACAATTAAAAACAAGATAGATCAGTCATGCATAAAGTATTGATTATGAAACACTTTCCAACTGCAATGCAATTTTATTTAAACATAAAATGCGATACATTCAGCGGTAATATATTAAATAATTATCACAATATTACAATAATTTATTATATTTGAAAACTTCATCGAAAAAAATTAACTTTATTCAAATGACGTCATTGAAATATAAATCGCCTGGCTCTCTATAAAAAAGCAGTAAAAATTTCATTCATAAACTTTTATTCTATTCCTTTCATTCATCACAACACTAAAATAATTTATTTTACTTTAAAACTTAAAACCATGGAGATAAAAGTAATTTAACTCTATGCTTAAAACTTCACCGAAAAAGTCTGCTATAAAATCGTCTGTTCTCTATGTAAAATCAATGAATGTTTCATTCATATCAACTATATTGCAGACTCCAGCGCTAAATAATTTTCCGCTAAAGAAATTCAGCAAATCCTATACAATTCATCTTACAACTTGATGTGTTTACAATTTCCATAAGCGAAAATTAGGCTTCGTTGTAGAAATACTCAAAGTTTGGTGATCATTTAAACTAAAATATGTTGTAACTGCGTTGTTTCAGAAATCTGATGCACAGAAATTAAGCAAAAATAAAGCGGTTTTAGGACGGACACAACACTAAATATAAATTAAAAAGAATTTTAAAATTCACGATTTTGACAGAAGACGGATGCCATACTTTATTTTGAAGTGGGTCATGTAATCTCTTCATATAATGGGTGTAATTATTATTTTATTTTTTATTTAAAAACTACTAAATATATTTTTCTAAATTTTTTTTATATATTTTATGGGATAATTTGAATATTTCCTAAAACTTTCGAAGCAATTTGTGAATTTTAAATTCGCTTAAAAAATGTTTGAAAAATTAGGTCCCATAGGGTTCAATATATTTCATTTTTTCAACCTGGGTTCAATCCAAAACTCATTGGGTGATGTTATTCATTTATAGTCCCATAGGTCCCACAGACCGTCTGAAAAACATACTAAAATTTCATTTTGATAAAGTTATTTTTACAGCAGTTATCATGCTAACGGACAGACAGACAGACAGACTGAACAAATTCATAAACACTTTTCAACTATGTTGGAAAGTGTTAAAAATTACTAAAATACGGATTCTGGTATTAGAAAGTCGAGGTGAACCACACTCCAATTAATTTTCTAATTACCACTTATTCATTTGTAATGCACGAAATTTAGCAATATCCAACTTGGCGTTTTAACATGCATCAGAAAATGTTACTTCTCCTTCAGATACTTAAATAAGTATTCAACATTAAATATATACTCCAGAACAAACTTCTCCCTAACTATTCCCATCATGCTCCTATTCCGAGTCTCATAGTCAAATGTCTAACGGTGCTTCCAGAAAACGAGAGATACATTTATACATTTCGATAATACTAATTCTGACAATACAAATTCATACAAACCAGTTGGGGAATACCGCCTATTTCAGTTCCTTAATATAACGTTCCAGTCTGTTCAATTCCTAAATTTATCAGAAATGTTAAGTCAATCAGACGAAGTCCGTTTATAATAATAAATTGATCCATTTTAATACACTGCTTGTGGTATTTGAAAATACTTATTTCTTGGCATATAAATAATTTTAAAGCATATTTTTATTATTTTACTTCATGTAAGTAGCACTGCTATGACGTTAAAATCCAAATTAATTAAATTTATAAACCACAGATTTTTTATAAATCATCTTAGAGCATATGTTATAGAGCAAATCATGGCACAAGTGGTACAAGGATGTCAGTAGCTTTCACCAGAGCCGCAGATTACAGTCTGCTGTGCGGAAGCGTAGACCTAGTACCATGCGCATATAATACACGTCCTCATAGCGAGTAAATAGTTCACATACTACTGAGACACTTTAGTCTGCAGCTTCAAAAGCGTGCAAGCCGTCCATTATGCAGTGGCGTACCCACCATCGTAGCGGATAAGCAAATCTCTGTTAATTACATCCCTTTACCTCCTCCAGGAAATCTACATTTTTAAGACGGATGGCTATATAGCTATGGACCCACTTTATATTCATCTGGTTCATGTGAGTGGTGAGTTGATATATTACTCCGGTAAACATGTAGATTATTCTCACAGCTACATTTTCTGAACGCTTCATTGTAGCCTGATGGGCCTGATTTTGTAATTTGTGTCTTAGTGTTGTGTCTTCTAACGCCGACTGGAGTCTTTGCTTGACAGGGGTTTTGTGGACAGTGTCCGGTAAATGGTTCTGTTGATCTTGTGCCCATTGTTTGTCTTCTCCAAATGAGGGATTAAAACACGAGGCCCAATTTAATATCCTTACAAAAATAATTATCCCTCCCTTGTCCTGACTGCGTCTATTTGGCCCACTGCGATGACTCATGCAACTGCTGACAACGCCCCTTTGGCATAAGTTGCCAGTCATTAATTATTATCAGTCAGTACGCGGTCTATATTTTAAAGAGATATTATCTTAATTGCATTACATTTTCACAGATGATTTGTAGTAAACAAATGCACTTCCATATCAAATTTCAAGTAAATAGCTACAAAATTAGGAAGTTGCAATTTCATATTTTGAATTTCAACTCCATTACTTCTGCAGCTGGCGCGCGATGTCTTTCAAAGGAACTACAGCTAAAAACCAATGCTACTTAAATATTGTTTTCACCCAACAGGATATTCCAAACATTTTACTTACTATGGCATAGCAACAAACATTGCTTCATTTTCATTCGTATGCATGCGCAGGAGATTGTCAGCAATATACTTTCGTACAGCGGTTCATAAAATAAAATTCGGAAATTAACTCTAATTCGGGTAATTCATATTCGAGTTCCGTGATTTTCGCAGCAAATATACCTAAATATCTATCTTAAGTAATTCAAAGTAAAATTCTGAATGTTTGAATATTGTATTTTTGATACCTATTCCATCAATAATCACCTGCGTCTGCCCCAAAACTGTGTCATCGTATCATCTGCGATTGTCTGCACTGAAGACATTGTATTCATTTTGAAGATAAAACTGAGTAAAATACTCCTAAATTCCGCTTAAACATTAATAACCTTTAAACTAAATCGAATTAAAAAAATACTGCTCCGATATGCAGCGGGACCCGACCTTAAAATTCATTGTACCGTATTTCGTGGCTGTACGTCACTTGAATTTTTCTCTATAATTCCCATGAACGCTCAGCCATTCTTCTTTATTGTTATTGATATCTAATCAAATATGTTCTTACATTACAATATTCTAATACATTCTCTATTGCTGGCGCTCG
The DNA here is from genome assembly GCA_951213105.1 of Amaurobius ferox. Taxonomy (NCBI): domain Eukaryota; kingdom Metazoa; phylum Arthropoda; class Arachnida; order Araneae; family Amaurobiidae; genus Amaurobius; species Amaurobius ferox. Next base: position 59,268,482 of record OX578137.1, read on the forward strand.
TAAAACAAATTAGCATTCTGCATGAAATGTCACTTAGATAACGAACTTGTCGAAATCTCTCTATTCTAATATTCTCATAATCAGATGTCCGCGAACGGGAACCATGTTGCCAACAAACGGGAGATAACTTTAATCCATTTCATTATATTGATTCTAGCAATTGGAACTCAGGCAGAAATTGCAAGATATCTTGAGTTCGACGGTATATGAAATTTCATATTGAACAATTTCCATTATTCTGTACAATCTGAACTTCCTGCTTTTCATAATTAGTTATCTGGTGATTGCAAACTAAAGCATCTTAACACACTGATTATAATATAATCTATGAATAATAAGAATAATAGATAGTAAGTTTTGGATGTGTTATACTATATTAAAAACACTATAAGGTGCAAGTTCTTAAAATTGAAAAGTATAGATAGTGTAATATCTTAACAGCAAGTTATATGTATTTAACTATTATTATTACATTATATTTTATTTATTATTATATTTACCAATATTAAAAGAAATGGTTTGACAAAGTATGTCCATTAAAAATATATTCTCCATAAATACATAAGTTTATAAATTATGTTTGAATTCTAAAATCTAATGATTCATAAATAATAAACAAAATAATAGTTTAGTTAGTTATAAGTTATATCTATTTTACTCTGGTTTATATTATTAAAAAGGCAAAGTTAAAAAACATGCCACGAAAAATTATATTCTCAGTAGATTGCATTAATATATTTAAAGAGGATATACCAATTCTTTATCCAAAGAGCTAATGATTTTACAACTTTGGACAATACATAAATAATCTATCAGTACGTTATTTATCTGTCTTTAATGTGGTGAACGAAGCAAAACAAGTTACTTAAAGTTGGAGTTATAGCTTAATTATTATTACATATCATATCTTAACATGGCCGTAAATTACTCGTATTCGTGGAACTCATTATTATTGTACATTGCATTGTGTGCCGCTAATAACCCTCCAATTGTTTAACTTTCGCGCGAGTTCTGTAAAAGAATATTAATTATTATAATACTAAATTGATTGCACGATTTTTTAACTTTAACAATAAAACATTAGCAACATAAATACTTAATTACTCAATTACAACAATTATTCATATTATTTCGGCGGAGGGAGACAATGTGAGACCAGTACTAAAATGCCTAAAATGTCTTGACGACCTGTAAATATTTGAGGAACACATACCTTCAAGGCTGTCTTAGCTTGGCTAGCAGCACAGACTTCGCTGATTATGTTACTTGAATCAACTCGCAGTGTAATTCGTCTACGCGTAATTCACCGATCATATTGTACTGCTGGCGTGAACACTAGCACTTATTTCATTCTCTTAGTCAGTTTTCTCCACGTATCTAGTCGCTGTGTACGTCTCGTGCTCCTTAATCTCGAACTCGCAATCTGTTAAGTCTGTATTAACCAAGTCATCGTGTTGTATTGATTTCTCGCTATACCTTAAGTGTCGTGCTGTATGACCGTTTCTTACCAAGTCATCCGTATATCTCTATATTTATCGTCGTTCTTATGTCACAGGTTGTGGCTCTTTTGCCTCAGGACTGTCCCTCCCCCTTTGCTTTGATTGGCAGTCTTTACAGCGACGCCACAAGCATCTTCTCCATTAGTTAGCCTTTCCATCCAATATTCGTTACTTCACATTTTCTTATGAGTTCGTTCGACCCCCTCCGTCTTGACACCCCTAAATTTATGATTTTGGTTGACCATTGGGTCAGCGCATTGTAAACCTTGACGTCATTCAGATTCGAATTATTGTTTGACGTTTCAGACACAATAAATTACTGGCATAAAACTGTCTCACCATACAAGTGTGAGATCTATTTCTGGTCTCACATTTAAGTTATTTCGTGTTCAAATATTTGATATAATTTTAGAGGAATTATTAGCTACAAAAACTTTAACTTAAGAAAAACTTGAGCAACTTATAAACACACAAGTAATGCAATGAAGCATGCAGCTGTTTCAGGGATACGCTGGATCTTCTTTGCCAGTGCAAGAGAACCAACAAACTCGAAATCTAAAAGAGGAGCGGGTCAAGTGTTATTGCGTAATTATTGTGCTTTTATATGTTGCTCAAGTTTTGTTATACTTAGCACAAAGTGCATTATACTTCTTAATTTAATTACATTATTTAAAAGAAAATCAACAAAATGTGATTCATAAAAATATATTATTGGTAAATTAAATGTTTTCGTAATTATTCAGTTTAACTGTTTATAAGAATCAACAATCATACATATAATTATTAACCGAAATAATAATTACATTTTAAACGTAATTGTCATAACGTAAAATTGTCCTTATCAAAAATTACCTGTATAGGACTTACCTATGATGCCGCCACTAAGGGTGGAGCATGTAAGCTCCCGGTTCTCAAGCTCGGAAAACGAACACACAATACATAAAGAAATACACATGCTTAATTGCTCAATTTATTTTAATATTTTACTTAATAGATATCTATTGTATCTGGAGTAACTATGCTATAATTAAATCAATTATTAAAAGACACATATTACTGACAATATTACATTAATATATATATATATTTACACACATAATAACTTTGACTTAAATTTCTTAAAAACAGTTTCCTTTAAACAATCGATAAAGAAATGTTCTTATAGTTCAATATTTCGAACTCGTTCATATGGTCTATTCATACGAACTGGTAGTCAATTAATTTAATAATCGTTAAAGGTGTGCCTTCCGTGCTAATAGTGACAATTGAAAGTTGGTTACCTTTTCTCTTTGTGTTACGTGCATATTCGTGCTATTTCAATGATGTAGGAAAACCGTTACACATCTAACTGCTCTCGCTAGCATTTTATTGCTCACATTCTCTAGACACTTTTCACAAAACCCAAGAAAAAATGATGCTGACTCGTTCGAGAGTTTTAAGTCGACTAAAAAACCTCAGGTGCGTCTAGGACGCTGTCGCAAAAATTGCATCTCCTGGAAAGTTCTAGAACATTCTCTCAAACCTTTTTCTTTTAACATTGTAGTGTCGTTGTTGATTCGTTGAAGTGAAGAAGGGGATGCGCTGCTTATTTATGTTTGTATTGCCATTGGCTCCCTCCGCAGCATTTAAATAGCTCATTAGCTAGGTTGGCATCCGCAATTGGAATTGGAAAATGGCTAGGTTGGCATTTGTAATTGGGTGGAAACATGTAATACAAATATTGTGTTACATGATATCCCCCCTTGCAGAGAGAAAATTTCAGCACACGGTAAACATCGCACTGAACACATATGTGTACACATTGCGCCCACTGTGGAAATGTTGCTTTGATCCACTGCACATATATCTGTCACAGAAATGCAGATCACCGCATGTAAGACACACTATATTGTAACATTGACATACATATATCGGTGCATTACAACCGACATGTCACTAAAATGAAGGGACTCACTGTTCGGAAGACACACCATATCGTACTTGGTAACACATATATTGGTGTACATGAAGAAATTATGACTGTTCGGAAGGCACACTATATTGTCACATGGAATTATCACGAGCACGGAAGACACCTTATTGTCACATGTAATTATCATGAGCACGGAAGACACCTTATTGTCACATGGAATTATCATGAGCACGGAAGACACCTTATTGTCACATGGAATTATCATGAGCACGGAAGACACCTTATTGTCACATGGAATTATCATGAGCACGGAAGAATGAGTCACCATCCTGTGACTTAATTTTCAATGTTCCGGTACTTCAATATTTATATTTTCATTATGTTGCTTAGTACAGTCTATTGTACACTTCAAATGAAGACTATCATAATTGTTATTTGCATTTCTATTTATATACAAGTTCACAACATTACATTAAAATATACGCAATTCATTACCTTGATTTCTCATTTTCACAGACGTAAATAATTTTTAGACAATTTTTTAACTGTATATATTTCTTATTTGTTATAATGAATAACATATTATATATTTTTGTGTGTATAAATCATGACTCTTTTGAACATCATATTTATATCATATTACATCTCGGCCTTTAAAACATCAAATATATCATTAATATATATCAATGTACTCATTTTGCTCTTCAAAATATTGTGCATCTCACAATACGCACGAGCATTTCCTCTTCGACTGCCCTTTCGTGTGTAACAACGGGAGGAAGGGAGAAAAGAAAAAAAAAAAAAATTCGCTTGACCCGTAGCTTTCCTCTGTTCCTCTCAACGCGTTTCTATGGCAACTGCGAATCTGTTGACCCCCACGGCGAGCCTTGAATGAGTGTCTTCATTGTTTGCAGAGCGCAAACTTACGTAAAAGGGATTTTAACTGCCTTTTGCATGTATCGCTAAAGATTTAATCGTTATCGTGAAAGTTTGGCGGTATCCTCTTCTCAAGCGCGGGCTTTTAGACTGTCCGGTGGTGAATGTACGAGCTAACATTGACGTGGGATTTTCTGGCTGTATCTTTTAAGGAATTTATTTACACTTTTTCTTTCAAGTTCTTTTTTTGTATTCTTACTTATATTTATTCTACTTATCTTGTTAATAATTCTATTTAATTTGATATATATATTTTTTTTTTATTATTATTATCTTATGACCTTAACACAGATCTGACTGTTGAATTATAAGTTTGATTTCATGTACTTCTAATTTATTGGATTTATTTATCCCTTGTTGCAACAACGCGTGATATATTATTTTATGTGTAGTATTATGAATATACCATGCTTTTGTTATGTTATTGGTATAACTGACTTTATGTTCCCGTTTCAGCATAACTTTACATATTTATTTATTTAAATATATTCTTTCATATTTAATTTTATCTGTTATTTCTTTTTATTTCCAGTGATACTTAATTAATGCATTAATTTATTAATAATACTCAATCATTTATCATTTACATACAATTTTCTGCATTTTCCTAAATGTATTTTATTTTTATATACCGGCCGGTATTTTTAAATAACTATAATTGCCAGCAATTATAATTTTAAATTTTGATATATTGATTGTATGCTTACAATAGAAATTTTTTGTATTATTATCGTACTATGCAGGGGAGATTTTCTCCGATGTTTATTTTTAGCCTGGATATTTACTTTGAAGGTGACTAGCTTTCGCCGTACAATGGCCATATATGGAGCTGTTACGCTGACTGTGAAGGCTGGGACATTAATCCTACTCATTCAAGTTTTATTAATCCATATATGTAATTAACTTTTATTTTGTTTTTTAGATTGCGTGTTTTCGTAAAAGGTCTGTATAAACTATTTACGCCATATATATTTATTAATTTACTAATCATTGTTTACATCAGCTGTGAGTGTTTATTTTGACTTCACACTTTTATTTATTTATTTATTTATGATTTTGCTTTTATTCTGTCAGCTTTTTATAAACTATTAATTAATAATTTTTTGATTTTGAATATCCTGTACTTGCATTTATAATGTTCCATGACTTTATTTTGAATTTTATTAATTATGTTATACTATTTTTTCAAGACCCGTACAAGAAAAGGAAAAAAAAAAGAAAAGATATCATGAATAATTCCATCCCACACATCTTTATCATTGGAATGTCTACCTTGCTCTTAAGCATCTATCATTGGAAGACTTGTATTTTTGATGCCCACTACTGACTGTTACCACCTTTCGTTTTCAAGCAAGACAAATTGCAAGTAAGTGAAATTTAATTATCTCTCTCCTTCTTTCTTCTAACACCTTAGTTTATTTTATTTTAGAACATTGAGGGGTATTGTATGTATTATTTATCACTTCTACATATTTTTTCTGATATTTATTGCTCTATTCATAAAATGTATCCATACATAAATGTTTATTTATTACCTATATTTTTATTTTATACTCATATTTACAAAATCCTCATATTTACAAAAATTTTATCCTCATATTAATTTTACAAATATGTTATCCTCATATTTATTTTACAAAATATATTATCCTCATATTTATTTTATTTTATAACTGCCCTACGAGTTCGTAGGTCCGAATCTCCCTGCTCTTATCCCCACTTACATAGTATTTGACAATGTCCATTTTTATAATGTAGACTAATTTTTATTTTGTTTGGAAGGGAAAAAACATTTATTTACTATTTTCTTTCACTTCAAAATTTTCCGAGTCTCCGTTTTTATTTTGTTCTCAAACATTTTAATTTCCTGAAATCATCATTGTATTACATATTATTTATACTTCAGATATCTTTTATTTTTTTTTTTTTTTACGTCCACTGAATTATTTACTTTACTTATATTTTCTAAGATTAAATTTATTTATTTTACTTATATTTTCATATAAATTATTTATCTTTTATCATTGTCCGTTCATTTATTTAATATCTACTTGCATAAAAGGGACGGGAATCTAGAACTTTTTAATTTTGCTGTACTGCTACTTGATGAAACGCTGATAATTTTAATAAAATGGGCTGGCGCTAATACTTTTACGTTGTACACGTTGATACTTATTGACAACATTACTGCTAACCAGTCAACCCGCTGATAAACTTTCCTACTGTTCTTTTTTTGTTGCTGTTGTTGCAGAAAAATCCATGATTTAAAAATTCCTATCCGCTGGACTTGCCTTCCTCCAGACAATTTTTTTTTTTTGAAGTTTTATTTAATTTTGTGATTCTGTTGACTACCGTGCATTTTGGATAACTATCATGCCTATCCTCACACTAAGTCTTCACTACTACACACTTTTCCTCAACACCACAGTTTTCACAATATACCATACATAATATACAATACACAATACATACTAAAATAACCATATACTTTTGCTGCCCTATGTTTTGCACATATTGTGGCACTATGCTATTTGTAACACACTTGTTGTCTATTTACTTATTTATCACTTAATTTTGAAAGTTGCTCTATCTACATAAATTTTCTATTATTATAATTATATTCATTTTCTTTACATTAACCAAAAATATCTATTTGTAGACTACCTTCCAACTTAATTTTTACATTTACTGTAGACTACCAAAATTATTTCAAAATGCTTTCCAATTTAATTTCAAAATATTGTAGGAAACTAATATATTTTATAATACCATCTAATTTAATTTAAAAATCATTATAGACTGCTACACATCTTGTAGAATGCTTTCGAATACTATTTTTTGCGTGTCCTCAGATTATAACGTCTCGGACTCTGATAATTATGATTATTGGCGTTATATTCTTTGTTTACATGCGATTGACTTCTGTCAACAGTTCGCCGTGTTTGTTTATTTTGTAAATACTTTTTACGCGGTTCTGCTTTATATAATTTATTCGCGTGAACAACTATCCATTTTTTATTTGGATCGTACATAGGTGTGATAGCGTAATTATTGTTACGAATCACCTTTACGATGCGAAATGGTCCTTGAAATTTTTTTTGTAATGCTGTGGTGGGTCTTAGGTTTTTTAAGTACACAATTTGTCCTTTTAATAATTTCTGCTGTCTAACTCTTTTAAAAAATTTTTCTTGGCGACTTTGGGCTTGAATTTGTTTTCGTTTTGTATATCTATTAATTTTTTCCGCTAAAGTAAGTGCTTCACTGACGTCATTATCATATTCAGTTTTAGTTAAATTCGGACTGTCATCAGGGTCCGCTATTTCCAGATTATTTTCTCCGGGTAATTTCAAATCTCTGGTAAGAAACAAAATAGCGGGACTGTGGTCTATATTTGCGCTGGGTGTTGCATTATGAAATAATTTTACATATGGCAAGACTTTGTGCCAATTAAATGTTTGGTCAGCCATTGCTGCCAAAGAATTTTTTATTCCTAAGTGGCTTCTTTCTAAAATTGCATTTGAGCTAGGTTTGTAAATAGACGTATATTTTATTTTTATACCATGTTGCTCTGCGAATTTTTTAAATTCCTCGCTTTTAAATTGCCTCGCATTATCGGTCAGCAGCCACATAGGAACGCCATTTTGTGAAATCCAATTCGTTAGGACCTGTAATACACTCGCAGTTGTAATATTTCTCACGGGTACTGCCTCCAGGAATCTCGAGTAATGGTCTATCATCGTTATGATGTACTCGTGCTGTCCGTTACTTCTCGGTAGCTTCCCTACAATGTCTAATGCCACCGTGTGATTTTGTTGACATGGACGTGGCACATGTTGTAATGGCATAGGTCTTATAGCCTTATTTTTGAAACATAAACATGCATCACATGATGCGCAAAAATTCTTTACATCACTGTATGCTCCTTTCCAGTAATACTTTCTATTCAGAATTTGATAGGTTTTTTCAACTCCAAAATGTGGTGTATGAGCTAACTCAATAACTGCGAATTTTAGACTGTGAGGTATTAGAATTCTGTCCTTTTGCATAGGATTTCTGATATTTCTAGCAGTCTTTATCATAATTAATCCTGTATTTACATCTCTATAGTATTTATTTACATATTTTGGCTGTTTAAATTTTGCATTCAGTCCGTTAATAATTTTCTTTATCTCTCTATCTTTTGCTTGCTCTTCTAAAATTTTGGCTATTGTTATCGCGCTGTCATTAGCAATAATGTTATTTATTAATTTAGTCTTAGTTTGTTCAGAAAAAATTTGTCGCGACATAAAATCACTGGGATTATCTTGTCCTTTAATGTATTTTATATCGAAAGAATATTGTTGTAAATTTAATAACCATCTTGCGATTAAATCTGAATTTTGATTTTCTAAGTGTATGTAGTGAGTTAAAGCTTTAGAATCAGTAAATACCGTAAAATGCGTACCATATAAAAAATCTTTGAAATGTATTATAGCGTCGTGAATTGCTAGCAATTCTAGCTTCATGCTCGGATATTTCTTTTCACTGTCTGAAAGTTTCCTGCTATAATACTCGATAGGATGAAAATTTCCGTTCACTGATTGAAGTAAAATTCCTGACGCGGCTACTTTTGAACAATCAGTCGACAAAAAGAACGGCTTTGACATATCAGCTGCCTTGACTACCGGTTTCGATAAAATCGCGTTTTGCAATGTTACCAACGCTTCTTCGCATTTCTCCGTCCATATAAATTTTTTATCTTTCTTTGTTAACTCAATTAATGGGTTGCATAGTTCAGAAAAATTTGGTATGATCTGCCTAAAATAATTACATAAACCTAAAAATGATTTTACTTTTTTTACTGTCGTTGGCACAGGGAACTTCGTTATTTTCTGTACATTATCATCTGAAGGTGTTATGCCTTCCTTACTTATCTTAAATCCTAGAAATTTAATGTTCTCTTTACACATTTGTAATTTTGAAGGGTCAATGGTTAAACCAAATTTAGCTAATCTCGAAAATACCGTTTTTAATTTCTCCAACATTTTCTCGAATGAATTTGCGGCAATTACAATGTCATCTAAATAAAATTCAATTTTCTGATCTTTTAAATCTCCTAAGCATTTCATCATTAGTAATGAGAAATATGCTGATGAGTTTTTTGCCCCAAAAGGTAATCTATTAGGTCTATACGATCCATTATTTGTTATGATATTTAATCGGAAACTGTCCTCAGGTTTGATTTTTATTTGAAAAAACGCGGACTTTAAGTCTATCACCGTGTACAATTTGTGGCCTGCGATGTTGTGCAGAATGTCGCTAATTTTACCAATATTTACGGGCAGTAATTCAGTAATCTGATTTAATAATCTGTAATCTACGGCTAAACGATACTTTTGTACTTTATCTGTATGACTATTATTAAAATTGCTTTTTTTCTTAATTAATATGCATGGGAAGGCGTAGTTACTGTTAGACTTTTCAATTATTCCTGCTTCACACAATTGTTTTATCTCACCTTCTAGTACAGGTTTTAACCTTTTTGGCAAGGGATAAGGTTTACACTGTATTGGGTACTGGTGTAGTAAATTAAATTCCGGTACTATTTCTTCTGTCATTCCCAGGGTTTTGTATGATTTCGAAAATACATCATAATTTTGTAACAGTAATTTTAGCAATATGTGTTTTTCATTTTCTTGTAAGTGATCCAGTTTAAAATCTTGCGGTGTTAATTCCGCTTTTCGTAAAGCTGAAATGTCCATTTTTTGTGGATCATTTAAGCTTTCGATATTGTTAATCTGTAAAATTTTATCAGTATCATGTTTCTCTTCATAAATTTCAAACTGCGGTGTTACAGTACCAAATATCATATTTTTATTTAGATGAATCTCTTCTGTTTTGTTTGTTAAAAGAGTAGAAATAAATTTTCTATTATTTACATAATGTAAAGAATGCTCAGCGTGTAAATCTTTTAATGAATTTGTAATATTTAACAATACCTCCTTATCCTCAAAATAGTTTTCATTTAATTTTAATTTTATTGATTTTGTTTCTTGAGGGAGTAATTTAATTTTATGCGCTAAGCTTGCATTTAAGCATTGAATATGTTCAACTCTTGTATTATTATTTTCTGGTTGCTGTGCTTTTTTCTGATTTTTGTCTTGAAATGGTATAGATATGGATTCTTTGACAAACTTTAATATTAATTTATTTGTGTCAATTATGGCATGATGATTTTTGAGAAAATCAAATCCTAAAATAATTTCATAAGGGGTGTTATTTAATTGTTTAGTTATGAAAAAAGTATTTTTGCATCTTTTGTTTTCAATTTTAAAGCTAAAGATGATACATTTTGAAAATTGAATGTTTTCTTTGGTCATAGTCTGTATTTTTACTTGTCTAGATAAATAGTTAATTTTAATTTTATTTTTGATTTTTTGAAATATTTGATCTGATAATAAACTGACACTTGCGCCACTATCTATGAGAGCCACTGTTTTTATGTTCTCTAAATTTATGTTAATCATTAGCAATGCGTCACTCTGTCCATATGTTGAATTCAGTACATGTTCATTTAAATTTTGTGCATCCTTATTAATTTTACTTGCAATTTTATGGGATCTCGAATCCTTATTTGATGCCTTATAACTTTCTATATGTCTTTTATTTCGAGGTCCCTTTCTTAGTTTAAATATTCATTATTCTGATATTGCCTATGATTGCTTTCATAATGTGGTCCATTATTCTGATATGATCTTCTGTTATTACTTTGAAATTGTCTGTTGTTATTTCCTGCACGCCGTCGTATTCCCCGGTTATTTATGAAATTACCTCTTCTGAAATTCGCCCTACTATAGTGTGCATAATTATTTTGATTAGTGGGTCTTTGTTGATAATTGGTGGTTTCTTGACTGCTGTTTTCATTTGTGAATGCCCTTTTTAAATTATTTTGTACTTTTTGCAGCGTAAAACATTCTGACATCCAGTGATTGTTGCGACCGCACGCTATACAGAATTTCTGTGGCGGCTTTTCTGCATTATTTTCAGTTTTTACATGATTTATTTCTACATTCTCAATTATTTTATTTTCTATTTCAATACTATTTATACAATCACTATCTTCCTCCAATGCGGATTCTATTACTTCAGCTATTCTCACTGCTTCCTCAAAAGTTTTCGGATCATTTTTTTTTATTTCTGTTCTTAAATCTTCTCTGACTATCTGTAAAAATTTGGTGAGTTTAATTTTCTCTGTAATTTTTTTTACATTTGCGTCCATTGTTTCATCTACTTCTAGAAAAATTATCGCCTGGTTTTCGATTTCTTGTGCAAGCTCCTTAATTGTCATATTTGGTAAATGTTTCAGATTGTTAAAATTGTTGTGTTTTTGCACTAATGTTTGTTTCCTTTCAAATTTGTTTTTTAATAACTCCATGAATTTTTCATATGATTTTTCCTTTTGCAGAGCAATATTTTCTGCTAGAAATTGTTGAGCCTTTCCCTTTAATCTTGATTTGACAATTATGATTTTCTCTTGTTCGGACCATGATGTTAACTCCGCTATTTCCTTAAATTGTATGATGAAGAAATTGACATTATTTTCTTTTTGTCCATCAAATGATGGCAACATCTGCATAATTGGCAACGATGTATTTTGCTGCGCTTGATTTGCGGGCATCTGTATCTGGATCGCATTATTTGCTACAGCCGAATTATCTGTTATACTGCTATTTACATTAATCGGCGGATCTTGCCTCGCTCTTTTATTTGTTTGCCTAGTTTTATTCGGCGCCATGATTTACTACACTGTTATACAATTCTAACTCTATATTAAATATTTATTCTAATACATACATATATATACAATCATATAATACATATTTAAATTATCATTTTCATGCATTTTCTTATCATTCTACTGAGTTATATCTCATTATTAAATTCATTGTTAAATTCAATATTACATTCCGCTTATTATTAAATTCACTTTTATATTCAAACTCATTATTAAATTTAATATTATATTCAAACTCATTATTAAATTTAATATTATATTCAAACTTATTATTAAATTTAATTTTGCCTTTTACTTATATTTTTTACTTTCTCTTATGAAAATTAATTCTCACCGAGCTTGACCACATACGGCACCAATTCGCGCGGCGACATCATGTCATAAGGTAAAATTGTCCTTATCAAAAATTACCTGTATAGGACTTACCTATGATGCCGCCACTAAGGGTGGAGCATGTAAGCTCCCGGTTCTCAAGCTCGGAAAACGAACACACAATACATAAAGAAATACACATGCTTAATTGCTCAATTTATTTTAATATTTTACTTAATAGATATCTATTGTATCTGGAGTAACTATGCTATAATTAAATCAATTATTAAAAGACACATATTACTGACAATATTACATTAATATATATATATATTTACACACATAATAACTTTGACTTAAATTTCTTAAAAACAGTTTCCTTTAAACAATCGATAAAGAAATGTTCTTATAGTTCAATATTTCGAACTCGTTCATATGGTCTATTCATACGAACTGGTAGTCAATTAATTTAATAATCGTTAAAGGTGTGCCTTCCGTGCTAATAGTGACAATTGAAAGTTGGTTACCTTTTCTCTTTGTGTTACGTGCATATTCGTGCTATTTCAATGATGTAGGAAAACCGTTACACATCTAACTGCTCTCGCTAGCATTTTATTGCTCACATTCTCTAGACACTTTTCACAAAACCCAAGAAAAAATGATGCTGACTCGTTCGAGAGTTTTAAGTCGACTAAAAAACCTCAGGTGCGTCTAGGACGCTGTCGCAAAAATTGCATCTCCTGGAAAGTTCTAGAACATTCTCTCAAACCTTTTTCTTTTCACATTGTAGTGTCGTTGTTGATTCGTTGAAGTGAAGAAGGGGATGCGCTGCTTATTTATGTTTGTATTGCCATTGGCTCCGTCCGCAGCATTTAAATAGCTCATTAGCTACGTTGGCATCCGCAATTGGAATTGGAAAATGGCTAGGTTGGCATTTGTAATTGGGTGGAAACATGTAATACAAATATTGTGTTACAGTAATTATTTATAACATTCATATTTACGACAGATACGTTTATAAGAATCAACAATAAACCATATCATTGGTCTTAACCATCTTTGTGATGCTTCTGCGAGCAATTAATTACAGAGAAATTAGAACTCGACTAGACCCATTAATTTCTTACCCATACTGGGCAGTGCTAAATTTTATTATTTAATATTTAATTCACTAAGGGCTAAATCAAAATTCTAAGGCCGTTTTGCACATTTATGGATACATATTAGTATATATGTAAAATTTCATAACTGTACGTTTTGTTGTCTGTTCTTATGAAGTGTCAAAAAATCACCCGATTCTTTTTTCTATATAGAGAGAAGAGAGTGATGTATAGATTTTGCCAAAAATTAACTGTATATTTTTTAGCACTTTAAAACAAAGTTGAAAATTGTTTATACCTTTGTTCATTCTATCTGTCTGCCTGTCTGTCGATAACTGCTGTAAAAATGACTTTATCAAAATGGCATTTCAGTGTGTTGTTGAGACTGTCTAAGGAACATATGGGAATGTAAATTAATAATATTACCCAATTAGTTTTGGATTGAAGCCTGGTTGAAAAAATGAAATACATTGAACCCTATGGGTCCTAATTTTTCAATCATTTTTTAAGTAAAGTTAAAATTCACAAATTGCTTCGAAAATTTTAGAAAATCTTCAAATTATCCCATAAAATATGTAAAAAAAATCTGATGTGGTCAGCACATGACTTTCCTTATATAATGCAATGTATTTACTACTTTTACAGTAAAACCAAAATAGGTTTTTCTTATACTAAATATTTATATTTTTTCCAAGATATTGAATTTTCGTTAAATAGCCGTTATTTTCATTGATTTAGCGTCATTTTTATCCATTTGGAGAGATTTTCTTTGATTTGGCAACATTTAAAAAGTCGCTAAGTTGGCAACATTCAGCCAAGTCCGTCACCAAAATCTCGCCGAGCGTTATGGACGGAGAAATAATTTATTCTTATAGCAGATAAATGACTATTGGCGTTCAAATACAAAAGTATTACTCAAAGTATCTTCTTTCATGAATGGAACGAGCTAGATCCACGAGAATGATGTCACTAAATTTATCGCATGATATTCCATATGAAAAGTGAACATGTTTCTCAATAGGAAATATTTCTCTTTTATTTTACATAATTTTTTGATAATTTGCATATTTTGAAAAATGTGCAATATCTCGAGAACGGTTCCCGCTAGTGTTCTAAAATTTATGTTAATAATTAAAAATTACACAAGAATGAATTTCTAATGAACAATTACACAAGAAATTTTGCCCGGCCACACAGAAAGCTACCATTAGCCTATGGGTTGGTCGTGTGGTCTGGGTTTTCTACACTTCTACAAGAAATTTTGCGTAACTTTATTAGAGGTTTTGATTTTTTGATGATTTTTTCAAAATTTCACTCGAAACTAGGGGGTTCTGGACATTCGATTGCGTATAAAAACAATAGGCTTTCAGTATTCACGGATTGTAATTTTTGTGCCAAATTTCGTTCGAATCGGTCCCTTCGTTCGTCAGTTATCGTTTCCACACACACACACACACACACACACACACACACACACACGCATGCACACACGCACGCACACACACGCACATGCACATACACACACACAGAGAGAGAGAGAGAGACATCACCTTAAAAATGTTCGATTCGTGACCAGGGTTACTCGAAACGTGCTCTGCCGTCGAAAACTCGAATTCGAATTTTCGACCCCATCACAATACTTTCCTTATACATTATTGTATATAAGGAAAGTAAAAATTCAGTAAAATACGGTTCGTAGTTTTTTAAATAAAAATTAAATTAATAATTACAATTACACCTGTATAATATGAAGAGATCACGTGACCCACTTCAACATAAAATATGGCTTTCATCTTTTTTTCCTGAGCCAAAATCGGGATTTTTAAAGTTAATTTAAATTTATATTTAGTGTTGCATCCGTCCTAAAACCGCTTTATTATTGCTAATTTTCTGTGCATCTATAATCTGCACAAAAGCAATTGCAATATTTTTTAGTTTAAATTATCATCAATCTTTGGTTATTTCTTTAAAGAAGCCTAATTTTAATGATTGCAGAATGACAGACGATTATACGATGAGTTGTGTAGGAATTACTGAATTTTTTTCACGTAAAATTATTTAACTCTGGAGTCTGAATAAAAGTGTATGAATGAAATATTTACTTCTTTTACATAGAGAGACAGACGATTTATATTTCGATGACTTCATTTGAATAAACTTCATATTTTTAGATGAAGTTTTAAGTTTTCAAGTAAAATAAATTAATGTACTTCAGTGATAATTAAAAAAATATCACGGCTGAGTGTATCGCAATATAGATGTTTAAAGAAAATTGCATTTCAGTTGGAAAATGTTTCATAATCAATGCTTTATTCATGATTGATCTGTTTTGTTCGTAAATGTCAAAGAAAAGTACTATAACAAATTATAGATGATAACAGGTATTCTTTATTACAACTATATTTTTAAAGGAGAATATTTTATATCAGTAATATGGTTTAATATTCTCTATTTCGATTCTACTTTCAAAACTTTTTTAATTTAACAAATGATGAGCTATACCTAATCGTAACTGAAGATCTTGGTGTGTTTGCA
Organism: Amaurobius ferox; assembly: GCA_951213105.1. Taxonomy (NCBI): domain Eukaryota; kingdom Metazoa; phylum Arthropoda; class Arachnida; order Araneae; family Amaurobiidae; genus Amaurobius; species Amaurobius ferox. The sequence continues at coordinate 59,284,550 of OX578137.1, forward strand.
TATTTATCAGCCAAAGAACATACATTAACTTTAAATCAAGACATTCCTTAACTAAGATTATTTCTTAGATTAAAGCTTTTGACAAAAATATCCTTCCATAAAGATAATGGTAACGCATCAAAGAATGACTCTATGAAGAAGGTGAAAATTTGAGGTTATTTGACAGGTAAGCATTTTATGGAATTACTGCGCAATTTAGAGACTTCAATAAAATAGCAGTAGTTATAAAAAATCGCTTAAATGATTTTTCTTATTTGGATTGTATTCAGTGACTCTAAAAACTCAATGTGGAAAATAAATAACTTTGTTACTTATAGTTTGAGAGATTGAGATTGATTAAGCAATGAATTTGCAAAATTAAAGCATTAAATGTATATGTTATTGTTGCATTTTATCTTCAATATTTATGCCTGTCAAAGACTGGGAAATTAACACTCTTACAAAATAATTGAAAATGTTTTGTTATAAGCTTTAATTTATTTAAAAGTATATGGCACTGAACGTAGAAAATTGATGTCTCAATCGAAAATTCGGTTCCGTTAAGTTTAGATAATTTGCCGAAATTATACGTGTTGAGACCCCGACCGTCCAACCTACCAGAAAGGTGTAAGGTAACTGTTTGGACGGCAGGGAAGTGCCAACCAATTTAGACTGGAACCCAGTGGGGGAGGCATCTGCAGGGACCATATCCTTCTTCACCTACCACCAACCTCTCGGAAGGAATTACGGACCCACATGTTTAACATGATCGTATACCGCGTGAACACGGCAGCAGTTTTGGCAGTGGCAGGAATCGAACCCGGGCCTACTGAGTGCAATTCCCGCGCGCTAACCACTGGGCTACCGCGCCTCCCGCGACTTTTCTAACCCTCTTTTCTCTACATATGGAAAAAATCGAAAATTAGTCTCTGTTGTATTCTGTACTAAGGTTCCTAAATATACACGCTGGCGCAGCAGCGGCCATCTTGACTCCCAGTTGAACAGATGACTGTACACGTGGAACAGAGGATTACTTTTTCACACTTTTCTAGGGATTTAAAATTACATTTCAGACAGACCAGCGTTACACTACACTCAAAGTACTTTGTCCGAATAGAATTTTCGAACTCGGTTGGATAGGGTTATTCTGGAATATAAAGAGAAGTGCACAACTTGGTTAACTTAATTTATTTACAATGAAAATATGGGGCACATTAATTGCTCTATGAATCATTTAATTATTACCATATTGCATTTTGCAGAACTAAATGTAGGTGAAAGTTTTATTAATTACATAAATTAAGTCTGTTTGCTTACTAACTTGTTGTATTTAACAAATTTGTTGAAAAAAATGTGTCAAAATTTTAGACAAATAATTAAGTATGAAGTTGGAAAAAAGTTAAGAGTTTGGAATATATCATCAACAGAATAAAAAGAAAAGAAAATGAATTTAAAAATACCCTCACATATGCTGTACAGAACAGCCACTATAGAATTTCTTTAGAGGATCTTATTGTAGACTACGCTGATTTGTCGTGGAACGACCCTATGCTAAAGCCAATAGCAAACCAAGAATTTGACAAAACATGACCAGTCCAGTGCGACATTATTTGGTTAACACCACTACAAGGGAGGGAGAACGTGGTCACGCAGAGTACGGCCACGTAATTTATGTAGGTCTGAAAATCCTTTCGAGAGGTTGGTGGTAGAGGAAAGAGAGTATGGTCCCTGTGGATGTCGCCCTCACTGGGTTCCGGTATAAAATAGGTGCCACTGACCAGGCCTTTCAAACAGATACTTTACACCTTCAGATAGGTTGGACGGTGTGGGTGGAAAGAAAAAAGAAACTTTAATTTTTGATCTATTTATAATACTTTCCCCATATGTATACTATACAATCTATTGTGGTTGAATAAGAAACATGGTTAATTCATTTTTGCTATTATGTAGTATTCCTTAAAAATAAATTTAAAGTGAAGAAACATAAAATCAAATAATGCAAACATTTGCAACTAACCTTACCCTGTTATACGTTATATAATGCATTTTTATTTTGAAACATTCAACTCATATTCAACATTATAATTTTTCTAACTGTAACCAGTGCAATATCCAGCTTTAACGGCATACTTGTAGATTTAAGATGCAAAAAACAGAGTGTCTCTGTACTGTATGAAGGTATTTTTAGCTTAGATTTCGTAGAATTAGGTCATTGGTCGAAATGTACCGTTACAAAACAAATGATAACGTCAAATAAAACGACTGTTGGAAAAAATAAAACGGCTCTAGCCCTTTGACATGTGAACATTTTCCGAAATTGCCCATTTCGAATGCCATACAGAATAGCAATAGCTATCAGTATTTTAAGACTTTTCTGGTTTCATTTTATAGTTAAAACAATCCAGTGTAGATAAACTATGTCCCTTAAATAAACTACTTCAAAATTTAACCGAATTTTCCTTTGACTTTTGATACATAGTGTAAATTAACGTTTTGGAGGTGGAGTTCGTTACTGCATGTGCTCGGATAAAAATTGTGTGTACTGAGACTCGCCGCATTTAATGATATAAATTGTCCGACGATAGCCCATCTAAAACTCAATTGATTTTCTTTTAATTTGGATATATGGTGTCCATTAATGATTTAAAGTCCGAGATCGTATTTAAATAAAAACTGTACGTGCTATGCCTCTTTTACTGATGCGTATTATCCAACAATAAATCCTCTGAGATTTAACCGATTTTATTTGGTTATGTAGTGTATATTAATGTCTGATATAATATTCAAATCACTTCGGTAAGAGCAGCATAAAATAAAAAAATGATAAATTAATTAGATATTTTTTTAATTTTTTTATTTTATGCTGCTTTTAACAAAGTTATATGAATTTTATTCTTTAGCATCTGATTGAGATGTACATTACATGTTACCGATGAAACGAAGAAAAAGTTCCAACATACATTAAAATTTTAAAAATATCACTTATTCCAAACTTATAACTACACTGTAAAACATTTACAAGCATATTCCTGAAAGTTTCAGGAGAATCAGCTACCCAAAATGGGGAGTAATGTTTCTGATAGTTATGATTATATATATATATATATATATATATATATATATATATATAACGCTTCTGCAAATGATAATTATCTGAATATTTTAGAAATGAAGTTGGAATGTGCATGAACGACTGTAATTGTGGCTTTTCTAAACAGATTGTCAAAATTTTCAGAAAAAGTAGCTGAAAAAAATATAAGCAAAAGTTGGAAAATGTTTCACAGTGTATCAGTATAAAATTTATGGGACTTATATAATATTCAAATCACTTCGTTAAGAGCAGCATAAAATAAAAAAATGATAAATTAATTAGATATTTTTTTAATTTTTTTTATTTTATGCTGCTTTTTACAAAGTTATATGAATTTTATTCTTTAGCATCAGATTGAGATGTACGTATAATGTTACATGTTACCGATAAAACGAAGAAAAAGTTCCAACATACATTAAAATTTTAAAAATATATTCCAAACTTATAACTACACTGTAAAACATTTACAAGCATGTTCCTGAAAGTTTCAGGAGACTCAGCTGCCCAAAATGGGGAGTAATGTTTCTGATAGTTATGATAATATATATATATATATATATATATATATATATATATACTTATATACAAAAATAACGCTTCTGCAAATGACAATTATCTGAATATTTTAGAAATGAAGTTGGAATGTGCATGAACGACTGTATTGTGGCTTTTCTAAACAGATTGTCAAAATTTTCAGAAAAAGTAGCTGAAAAAAATATGAGCAAAAGTTGCAAAATGTTTTACAGTGTATCAGTATAAAATTTATGGACTTGTCGTTAAACATTTTTCAATCAAAAAACTATACAGTGACTGATTTTTAAAAAAAAATATATTTGAGTTTTTAAAAATTGTGTTTGTTTTTTTTACATTTTAAAATATGTTATCTCATTATAAAAATATGTATTTAAACATAAAATCTTCAATACCTTAATTTTTTTTTATCTTATCCAATTATGTTAAATTACGACTTCACAGAAAAAATAAGTAGACAAAAAAAAACGAATTTGTGAGACATTTTAGACCGCAATCGATATTTTATCATTAAAGTACTCCAAAAAATTAGTTTTCTGCTAGATTAGAATTCCTCCTCCTTTATTGCATAACTTTCCTATTTCATCCATGTCCAATTTCGAGTTAGTTTACATTTATTTTATACATTTTAGATGTCTTCCAAAGTTTTGAGTGAATGAATTCTTTTTTAAATAGTTACAGGCCCAATCCAATTAGAATGCTTATTTTCTTAACTAAGTATTCCGGTTTTAGAAATATACAAACGTATTTAACCAAATAAAAAAATAAACAGTAGTTAAGTTTCAGCTGTGTTTTACCGAAAAGAGGAACTTTATATTATCCTTAATTCCATTACACGAGTTTTAAGATTATTTTCATTACACAAGAAACAAGTTCTTTAGAAGAATTTATTTTCAGTTTATTTCGAAATCGTCAGTCATTTTCTTATTTTTATTTTCCATTAAAAGACACAATAAAGGCGGACGAAATGATAAAAGGTAACTACATGCGACACCTACACACTTAGTAAAAGTTCGAAGTATCAAAAAGCGTTTTAAATTTAAACATAAAAATGGCGCCTATTTTGCATTTTTTAGATAAATCAATTGATTAACATTATTTTTCAATTCTTTAATTTAGAGATAAGCCTACAATCTATTATAGTATTTGAAGCATAACTCGGCTACCCTAGTTACCACAGTGAAATAAAAACTATAAATAAATTCCTCGATAAAATATAAAAAAATTGTCTGCAGAAACTATAATTTAGAACATCTTAAGAGCGGTTAGATGCACCCCATTAGAGTTGATCAAGAAAATTTAGGACATATTTTCTGAGCATGATGGTATAAAAACGAATTTTGAGCGCCTAATTGTTCGCGAGTTACAGCTAAAAAGAATGTTAGAAAATAAATATCCCTGATTTATAAATTTATCTAACAAAATTTCTACAACTTGTATTTTTCTCATTACTTGTAAGCATGTTCCACGTATATGTAAAGTTTGCAAGTTGTACACTTTTCTACCTTGAGCAGTTTTCGCTGTGTAATTAATGCCTTAGTCAGTCTTCAGTCTGACTCAGCTGTCTTGCATAGATAAAGGCATATAACTCAGCGATTTATAAATTATTAGGACAAAATTCCATAATTTTAAATTTTTCTCAATAACTGTAAGTCAAGGTCGGTGTGTATGCAAAATTTCAAGTTTCTACCTTCAATAGTTTGGACAATGTATTTGTCCCTTAATCAGTTAGTCAGTCATGCCTCATTCAGCTGTATGTATTTATCTGTAATAATAAAGACAGGTGCCTGTTGTCGTCGTTTAGACCCAGACCGTCCGACCTACCAGAATATATGTATATATATGTATATATATATATATATATATATATATATATGTGTGTGTGTGTGTGTGTGTGTGTGTGTGTGTGTGTGCGTGCGTGTGTGTGTGTGTGTGTGTGTGTGTGTGTCATAAAACGAAAATATACAAGTGCACTAAGTGTACCAAAAAAGTAACTAGACATAAAAGCGCGATGCAGCTTGTAAATGTCGAGATATACAGCTAAGTAAAAGCTACGAAACAATTATCAAAATGGTGAGGAAAAAGGACCAACTGGGAATACATAAAAGGCCTAGGGGGATGGTGACCCCTAGTTCCCGGTTAATAGTCGACTTTTACACCAATAGTAACACTCCCGGAGCCATATATTGCCTGAGATCCTATTTCAGAACAACGTCAAAACAGAAGACGAACTCACAACAAGAACATGGAACCGATAGAGATTTAATATAAAAATATAAAATATTCGAAATCGAAAAGATGACCTTTTTGAAAAAACTCACCGATTCCTCTCTCGTCACACCTCTTACAACACCGCTCAATAAAGATTCGTATGAAATGAAAATTCAGTTATCTGTAACGTTGCCAATTATAACTTGAATCGAAGATGTTGTCAAAATCCCTTTTAAAAGCATTGTCAAATTTATTATACAGAGTATGTAACAATGACGTAGGAATTCAAGAGGATAGAGCTGTACTATAGCCTCCTTGATAAAAACAGTATCACTTTTGATACGATCCGCAGTATAGGTATGCATACGAGCATTACGTATGAAATGATTCAGTACAATATTACGAAAAATCATGTGACTCAAATTAGAATTCCAATTTATTATATAATGTATATTGATCTTGAATTGGCGTCTTTTATCGTATATCTTCGTATACGTAGTACTTCCATTTGAAAAATGAATACTTATATCCAGATAATTGATTTCTTTTGTCGTATTATCAGGAGTTTCCAACAAAGTTAAATTCGTAGGATAGAAAGTGAAATCAAAGTTGATATTGGTTTGTTGCTGTGCAATAAGGATGTCATCGACAAATCTAAAGTATGGTACTCATTTAATATGTGAGTACCTTTTTCGTAATGATGGAGGTAAGGATTTGCTAATAATGATGAGCATCCACCTCCCATTGGCACACCTTTAATTTGTCTGAAGAAATTTATACCATTAAATAAGATATTATCATACAATACGATATCCAATACATTTTTAAACTTTTGTAATGACACAATTTTTTGCATTTGATATAGATTATGCAAGCCGGTAATAATATCGTAAAGATCCGCCAAATTGATAGTATTAAATAGATCTTGGAAATCGTAACTTTTATATATCAAGTTTGTCGGTTGTTTGTTTAAGTTCCTTATCACATCTCCACTATTTTTTATCAATGCACTCAATTAAATGCATATTATATGCACTCAATCTAAGGATCAATCTCCACAGAAGTCAAGTCAAACTCTATAATAATAAATCTGCACTTCATTCAAATTTAGAATTAAGCCACTTTAGACTACATGGCTTTGATGATATTAGTATAAAAATAATAGATTTTGTGTCTAACCATGACGAAAGGTTATGGTGGGAGAACGTTCACATTAGTCAATTTGGAACAGCCTTTCCATATGGACTTAATTCATTACTTTATAAATAAAATCATGATTTGGATTTATGCAGAAATGGTAAGATACTATCGACTAAGCCTCAAAGAAACGGCTATACTGTTACTAGACATCATCGTGGCAATCGATCTCATCGCTATTCTTATATTAATACTATAGTAAAAATAGATGCATTAATCGAACAATTTTACAACTATCAATATATGAAGACAAATTGGATCAAAAATACTGTTTATGGTATTCGTAAACGTTACCTATATCGCATATGGCACTATTACAAAAACAAACATTTTGAAGTTGCACCACTTGATAAGTCCGATATTGTCATCAACTGGTTTGCTATATTTCTCGATATGATACAATTGAGAGCATCTCAATGGAACATCAACCTGAATGGCGAAACACTTCCTAAGCAAAATAAATAGTACTTTATAGCTACTTTTAGTAATAAAGCTTTTAATAATATCCCATTTAAACGAATATTTAATCTTCAACAAATGCATTTTCCCATATCTAATACGAAAGTCTGTTTGTCATATCGTTATGTTGTACCAGTAGGACGTAAAGTTTTTAATTATAACAAAATCAGTAAAAATCTGCATCTATATGGAAATACGATATGTAATTGTACATCTAGCCAATATGTCGATGGTGATCTGGGACATATTGTTACGGGTGACTTGGGTGTAATTACTGATAAGCACCTACGTGATGCATTTAAATTAGGAGCAAAATACTGTATACGGGAATTTAGCAAGATTGAAATTAGATTTGGTAAAGAGTTGAAGAATTTTATCTATAGAATGGCGGTCAGATACAGTATGCCATTAATTTCTTTTGACGAATGGCGTGATCACATCATGTCAAACTTTCAACGTTTTTATAATCCATCATATGATCATCAAGAAAATGGCACGATAAACAGACACACTCTGGAGGAGTTATGGAATAAATATGCTATTACATACACGGACAAAGTAGCTTCAAATTTTACATTTACATGTCTCTCATACTATATAGAACTCCTTCATAAAAGTTATAAAGACGAAGAGATATATCAAAAGCTGAGTGTACCACAACAAAAAATGGAAAATCGTATAAGGGCTCTATATAAACGTATAGGAATCAATCTACAACATATACGTTACCCTTATTTAGTCATGATTCCCAAACTTCACAAAAATCCTGTGAGGTTTCGCCCAGTCACAGTTGCATTTAAGGCTTATAAAACTACAGCAAATACGCAGCTTATCAAGTACAGCCTTCTTGGTATGACGATTATGGGAATTATTGATACTTTCAATATATTACGTCATCTGTTTTATTTTGGCAAATTACGTCATCTGTTTTATCTGTAAGATTTTTGACACTCATATTGTAATACTGGTAATCTTCTACTAACACGCGGACATATCTTCTAATCTACGACATTACAAGTAGTATGGGTATATCTTCCCATATAATTTTATCACTTTCATTTTGGCATATATTGGAATCAATTACTTTCTTCAAATTTAAATATTACGGGTTTATTGATATTTTCAATTTATACATGTAATCTACTAATACAGATTGTATCTTCTAATATTCACAAGTAGTAATGGTCCCATACAATTTTAACCCTTTTATTTTGCATATATGAATTCTATTCCATATTTTTTGTAAATTTCCTTACAAAAGGGGTCAAGATGTTTTATTCTTCCGATCTACCTGGGAAGATCATTTTGTATAGCGAGAACAGAGATTCTTAAACTTATTTTTATGGGCATCAAATAAAAAATTGTAACAGAATATTTTGATAAAAATGTCATTTAGTATATATAGTATAGGAATTTGCACATGATTGTGAATTTTAAGTTCCTTTATGCTATATACGCCTTATGAAGAACAGGTATGCTGCTAGTCTATATAAATAAAATTGAAAATCTGTCCGTCTGTCTGTCTGTCTGTCTGTCTATCTGACTATCTGTCTGTCTGTCTGTTTGTCCCGTCATCACGAGAGAACGGTTGAACCGAATTTGATGAAATTCTGTGGTTAACCTGGAAATAGTCCCACTTGAAATTTAGTCTACGTTTGGAGTTTCTACGATCAGTGGTTCTCGTGATATTAGGAAAAAAACGACATTTTTATATGTCTCATCATCACGGGAGAACGGTTGAACCAAAGTTAATGAAATTTTGTTATTAACCTGGAAATAGTCCCACTTAAAATTTAGTCTATGTTTGGAGTTTCTACGATCAGTGGTTCTCGTGATATTAGCAAAAAAACGACATTTTCGTGTGTCTCATCATCACGGGAGAACGGTTGAACCGAAGTTGATGAAATTTTGTGGATAGCCTTAAAATAGCCCCCATAAATTTAGTCCAAGTTTCGAGTATCTAAGACCAGGGGTTGTCGAGATATTAATGAAAAACGAAACATTTTCCTAAGAGTTCTACTCCCTAACTCCGTGGTTTATCCAAACGAAGAGCTTGAAAATCGTTTGAAAGTGAATTAAAACCATATTTCTGCGTTTGATGGGGGATTTTTTGCGCGAATTAGTCACTTTCTAAAAACATGAATTGTTTGAAAGATGATGTAAATGGGAAATCTATCTCCATGGTTTATTGTCACAAGCTTTTACTGAACAATGAAAAGTATAAAGAAATCAAAATGGCTATTTAATTCCGCAGTTTATGAAGAAAATTCCATATTATATCATGTTGCTCAGAAACGCAATTAAATTAAATCTGTATGTTAATTTTAATAATTATTTTTTCGATTTGAATTATAAATGGATATAAAAATATATTTTAGAAAAGAACGATTTGATTTTTCTTATAGCATATTTGACTGGATAATATCAATTACGGTCTTCAGGTTTAAACATTATTATTATTGATATTTTCGGGGATTATTGATTCAGGGATTATTGATATTTTCAAGTTATTATGCAATTGTCTTATTATGACAAAAATTGTTTAAACTCATATATTGTACGTTGTACGAGTAATCTTCAACAAATACACGGGTATATCTTTTAATCTACGAGATTTTAATCTACGAATCTTCTACTAACACACTGGCTGGCATATTTTTTAATCTGCAACAATATAAGTAGTACGGGGTTGCATATATTGATTCAATTCCTTTTTTTTTGTAAATTTGTTACAAAAAGGGCCAGGATATTGTATTCCTTAGATCTACCCGTGAAGATAATTTTGCATAGGGAGAACATATATTCTTAAACTTCTCTTTAGGGACAATAAATTTAATATTTCAGCAGAATTTGCACATGCTGGCGAATTATAAGTTTCTTAATATTATATACTCCGTACGAAGAACGGGTATGCTGCTAGTCTATATATATATAATTTAAAATCTGTCTGTCTGTCTGTCTGTCTGTTTGTCCCGTCATCACGGGAAAACGGTTGAACCGAACTTGATGAAATTTTGTGAGTAGCCTGAAAATAGTCCCACTTAAAATTTAATTCATGTTTGGAGTTTCTACCATCAGTAGTTCTCGAGATATTAGTAAAAAACGAAATTTTCTTTTGTCTTACCATCACGGAAGAACGGCTGAACCAAATTTGATGAAATTTTGTGAATAGCCTTGAAATAGCCTCCCATAAATTTAGCCCAAGTTTCGAGTATCAAAGACCTGGAGTCGCTGAGATATTAATGAAAAACGAAAGTTTTTCCTAGGAATTCTACTCTCTAACTCCGTGGTTTATCCAAACGAAAAGCTTTAAAATCGTTTGAAAGTGAATTAAAATTTAATCTCTGAGCTTGATGGGAGATTTTTTGACCTAATTAGTCACTTTCTGAAAACTTGAACTGTTTGAAACATGATTTAAATGGGAAATCTTTCTCCTTATTTTAAACAAGCTTTTACTTAATAATGAAAAGTAAAAAGGAATCAAAATGGTTATTTAATTTCGCAGTTTATGAGGAAGATCCTATCTTATATCATATTACTCAGAAACGCAATTAATTAAATATGTCTGTTAATTTTAATATTTTTTTTCTCTTTGAATAATAAATAAATGGATATAAAAATATAATTTAGAAAAGAACGATTTGATTTTTCTTATAGCATTTTTGACTGGATAATATGAATTACGGTCTTCAGGTTTAAACATTATTATTATTGATATTTTCGGGGATTATTGATTCAGGGATTATTGATATTTTCAAGTTATTATGCAATTGTTTTATTATGACAAAAATTGTTTAAACTCATATATTATGCGTTGTACGAGTAATCTTCAACAAATACACGGGTATATCTTTTAATCTACGAGAATATAAGTAGTACAGGCATATTGGCATATGTTTTTCTATATATTGACATATATTGAAATCAACTACAACCTTCTGGTATAAGGAGTGCAGGGATTATTGATATTTTGAATTTATTACGTCATCTCTTTTATTTTGGCAAATATTTTTAGACTTATATTGTAATACGGTTAATCGTCTACTTACACACTGGCATATTTTCTAATGTGCGACAATATAAGTATTACGGGGTTGCATATATTGATTCAATTCCTTTTTTTTTTGTAAATTTGCTTACAAAAGGGGCCAGGATGTTTTATTCTTCAGATCTTCCCGTGAAGATAATTTGGCATAGTGAGAACATATATTCTTAAACTTCTCTTTAGGAGCAATAAATTTAATATTTTAACAGAATTTGCACATGATTGCAAATTATAAGTTTCTTTATATTATATACTACGTACGAAGAACGGGTATGCTGCTAGTCTATATAAATAAAATTGAATATCTGTCTGTTTGTACCATCGTCACGGGAGAACGGCTTAACCAAAATTAATGAACTTTTGTGGGTAGCCTTGAAATAGATCCACTTAAAATTTAATCTATGTTTCGAGTTACTACGTCCAGGGGTTCTCGAGATATTAGTGAAAAACAAAACTTTTGTTTGTCTCATCATCATCGAAGAACGGCTGAACCGAATTTAATGGAATTTTGTGGGCCGCCTTGAAATATCATCTCTTAAATTTAATCCAAGTTTCGAGTTTCAATAAATAGGGGTTGTCGAGATATTAAGGAAATATGAAACTGTTTCCGAGGATTTCTACTCTCTAACTCCTTGTTTCAATCAAACGAAAAGGTTGGAAATATTTTGTTTAAAACGTGAAAGTGAATTAAATCTTTATCTCTGAGTTTGGTGAGAGGTTTTTGCGCGTATTAGTAACTTTTGAAAATTGCAGGTTTGAAACATAAATTTAAATAGAAAAGCTATGACCATGGTTTATTTTTCACAAGCTTTTGCTCATCAATGAAAAGTATTAAGAAATCAAAATGATTATTTATTTATTAGCATTTTATGAGGAAGATTCTATCTTATATCATATTGCTCGGCAAGTCAATTAAATTAAATATGTTTTTTAATGTTTATTATTATTTTTTCGATTTGAATAATAAATAAATGGATATAAAAATATATCTTATAAATGAACAGTTTGATTTTTCTTTTAATTATATTAAGTGAAGACTGCGTACATTCCTTTCATTTATTTTGGCAAAAAGTTTTTAAGCTTATATATTGTGTTTAGCTTATAAACTCATATATTGTGTTTAGCCAATAAACTCATTCAGCCGATTGTTGAAAAAGAAAAAGGGTAGAACTGGTATATCTTCTAATAAAATTTCCGTGTTTTCATTTAGTATATACAAACGGGATAAGGATGATTTATTCATATCTGCAAATTCAGAGCTATGAATTTGGCAGGATATCGCTAACTTGGCAACTTTTCTTAAACATTGCCAAATTGATGGAAATATCGCCAAATTGATAAAAACGACGTAAATCAATGAAATTTATTTTGATTTGTTAGAAGAGAGAACTGAAATGATGTTTCGTTAGCATTTGTCTGTCAGTCCAACCGTCTTACTTAGTAGCACATTTAGCGAATTTTTAAAATGTCACCAAATTAATAGCATTGTTTGTAAATCCATAAAAATATCTTGAAATCGATAAAATTGCGCTAAAAAATTAAATTAATTGTGTTTTGTTAGGTATTATGATGATGTTTCGTCAATTTGTCGTCAAGTGGGACTGTCAGTTCTACAGTCCTGCGTTGCGATAAATTTTACGATTTTTTAAAATGTTGCTAAATTTGCGAAAATGTCGCCAACCTTCCATAGAGATGGCATTATTCAGACGATATTTTTTCCTCCAATTTATTTGAAGCAAATGATATCATGTCGCTTAGCAACGGATTTAAATCCAATGTGTTTATGTAGCAGACGATTTTTATTAAATCTTTTCCGATTTGAATAATGAAGATATGTATATGAAATAAATTTCATCGCCATTCATTTTTGACTGGATAATATCAATTACGATCTTCAGGTTTAAACATTGTTATTATTGATATTTTCGGGGATTATTGATTCAGGGATTATTGCTATTTTCAAGTTATTATGCCATTGTTTTATTGCCGCAAAAATTGTTGAAACTCATATATTGTACGTTGTACGAGTAATCTTCTACAAATGCAAGGGTATGTCTTCTAATCTACAAGAATATAAGTAGTACGAGTATATTGGCATATATTTTGATACATATTGACATATATTGGAATCAGTTACGGCCTTCTGGTGTAAATATTACGGGGATTATTGATATTTTCAATTTATTACGTCATCTATTTTATTTTGGCAAATATTGTGACTCATATAGTAATACAGGTAATCTTCTACTAACACTCCGACATATCTTCTAATCTACAATATTATAAGTAGTACGGGTATATCTTCCCATATAAAATTAGCACTTTCATTTTGGCATATATTGGTATAAAATACTGCCTTTAGATTTAAGGATTACAGGTTTATTGATATTTTCAATTCATACATGTAATATACTAATACAGGTTATATCTTCTAATATTCATGCATATAAGTTGTACGGATCCCATACAATTTTAATGCTCTTATTGTGCATATATTGATTCAATTCCATATTTTTTTTTATATTTGCTTACAAAAGGAGCCAGGTTGTTTTATTCTTCAGACCTGCCCATGAAGATAATTTCTATAGCTAGAACAAAGGTTCTTAAATATTTTTGGAGCATTAAATTAAATATTTTAACAGAATGTTTTGATTTAAAATGTCATTTAATATATCATAGGAATTTGCACAAGGTTGTAAATTTTAAATTTCTTTATACATGTATTATATCATCCGTACGAAGAACGGGTATGCTTCTAGTTTTTATATAAATTCAAATAATAGTGGTCTCTTTTCTTTAACAACCTCAAAAATATTTCTGGAACTGAACTACCGTTCATTCTATCTTCCTTCCTTTGCATTTGAAATGTTCTCCATTCTTAAAAATCCTTTGAAACTTCTTCAGTGACTCACTTATTAGATTGATTTTTCTATAGAAGTGTATCGGGTTGAATATACTTTTATGGCTATGTATATAAAATTATGGTTATTTATATAACCTGTATATAACATATATCGAAAATTTTGAAACCGAACATTTAATGTTACAGGCATGCAGTTTCAAACATATGACTTTACTATTGAACTATAGTACTCGTTCATGTCTATAACTTTTCCCACCGTACGTAATGTGAAAAGGAAGTATTGTGTTAACGTCAAAGATCATATCTTGATTTTTTATGGATCTACACGTCTTGAGCATCCCTGAATACAAATCAACAATTTAATGATATCTAACTCTGGGCATGATTTTTTTTAAGCAAATTGATGAAATCGAACAGATTTTGATATCCTCATTTCACTCAGTGAACATCAGAGGACTATTGTAGTTAGATGTTACTTTTCAATACGAATCCAGGAAAGGGTTCTGGCGTTCCTGACTCCAATAAGAAACTAAATGATTTGATTGTAAATAGGCGGTGGATGTATCAATTTTGAATATGACCACGATTGTGTACTTCCATTTTTAGTCTTCTGGGACATTGAAATAATAGTTATTTACAATGAATATGAAAAGGAGGTAAATGTTAAAACAGTTGGCTTCAGGTCAATTCGCTACTTCCGCAGGTGTAAAAATAATCAAAACGAAATACGGAAATTGAAATACATTTTTGTAAGGAATTTCATATCGACACTTATTCTGCTATTTCAAGTCTAAATTTAGTATTTTATTTTCAGCCTGTCAAATTACAAATAAATTTTTCAAAAAAAAAATCATTTGAACAGCACTCATCTAAGCCCAAAAGGAATAACATTATTTTATCACCACACACAGTAAAAAATTGCAAAAATTAAAGTTTATGTATTTCTAAGTATTATCTACATAATGTATCGATAATATTTTAAAAGCACATTTTATATAAAAAATGATTTTGTTCATAGGATTAATTATGTTATCCCTTAGCTCTAAATCATAAAACCAACGCCAAACATGGCATAGTAAATCGAAATATGCAAAACGAGCTATATACGCTAACAGAGTATGAGATTGTAAAAAATAAAAATAAATAGAAGGGATATATTTTTGTATATCATCCAGTGTTCCAAGTTGGGCTAAAAGTAGCAGATTGGGCTATTTCAATGTTTGCGAATTTGCTCCCTGCTACGGGACTACAATTTGGACTACCTTTCTATTTGCCGATACGATTTTCTGCTACAACTAGCTCCATAATATTTAGATATATGTAATAAGATGAGAGCCGTCACTTACTAAATTCTAGATAAAAGGATTTACCTTTTATGCCTTCACCTAGGGTGGAGTATGAAAATCGCCGATGATTCTCGGGGAAGAAGAGAATGACATAAGACAGAATCCAATACAGAGGATAATCAGATACAGAGAATTCTGTACAGAGAATATACAATGCAAAGAATTATATATATATATATATATATATATATATATATATATATATACAGAGAAAATTCAATACAGAGAATTCTACACAAAATAATCGTAGTGACGAATGCTGATACTCATTTATTATTACTTCGAGCATCACCACCTTAATGCACCCGGATTAGATGCAGGAGGAACACTACGCTTATAAATAGCAGTTATTGATGATCAAAACGCAGTGAGGAGACATATCAAAAACTCAGCAAACACTTTGCTGACACTCAGCAATTATTATGCGGAATGTGCACACTTGCTATTTATTATTGCATTAATTGATGATTCGAAATTCGATTATACATGGCACATATTCGTGCATCTACGAACAGGGTGTTAATCATGTGTCCACTGTATTATTGTTTTCGTGTTGTAATGACAAAGTTTGCGTCATACATCTTAGTTATACAAATAGCTCCACAATATAGCTCCTCGTCTGCACTATACGCTTTGAGCTGGATAGCCTGGGTTATAAAAAAATTAACTGAAGTGTGACTCAATTCGACTTTTTCATACCAGAATCCATTTTTAAGTAGCTTTTTTTGCAAATTTTGCAAGAAAAACAATTGAAAAACCTGTACCGTTATTCCAAATGATCACAATGCTACCCTCAATTTTAAAGGGCTTGAAAAATATTTCAAGTCATATCAAGTTCGATAATGGATCCGTATCTTGCGTAATGGAGCGGTGACTTGCCCCCTCCCTCCCCCTCCGAAGGAACTAATAACGTCACGAACACAATTGTATTGCAACTATTTTTCCCTACAATTATTGAAATTATAAGTTTCGTGATCATTGAGCCATAAATAACCCCCTTTTATGCATGATTATGTAAAATTTTGTCCTATGCGGCCATGTTAAGAAAATATAAAATTTTGAATACATTTTAATGTTTTTGTTCGAATTTTTACTTTTCATCTACTTTTATGTTTACTCTACCTTCATGATGCGGAAAAGATATTCTTGCAGAAAATGGCTAAGTGACAGAATGCTAAATTCCCTTTATAACAAGTAGTGACTCCACCTTGTGTGATTAAAGAGATATAAGAAATAAAAGAATACGAAAGAGAGAAAAATAGAAAATCAAAAACATAGTAACATGAGAAGCAACTGAAGAAAAATAAATAAAATGCAGAGTATATAAACTTAGCGTGTTAGAAAAAGAGTGAATCAGAGTTCAAAAAATTAGATAGGAGCATCCCAAACCCCAGAGAACCTCAGAGAGATGTGTCTTCGGCAATTCATTAACCGCATTACTGCAATATTTATTAATATGAAAAATTTCAAAATAATCCAAATCGATTTCGAAGAGCGATTTTAAATACCAGAGGCGGAAGAAAAAATCAGACTGGTGACTAGTCATCTAACAATGATTAGGGATTAACAATGGATAGACGATTTATTAATTTCCTGGTTTTTGATACAATTCGAATGTTCTTTCAAGTATTTGGCGCTCTATTGTAGACATGCTACACCGGAGAAGGAAATTCATTGATGTATTTTTATATTCATTTGCGCTACATTTTAGTTGCGACCTAGTTTATCACAATTTGGGTTGTAATTTGTAATACATCTTCTAAAATAAATGGCCATGTGTAATAAATGATAATTCAGTGTATAAATGATAAATTAAGTTGAAAGTTTTCGAACAGTCTATGAACTCACAATTAATTAAAGTCACCGTATAGTGGCCAACGTAAATATTTCTGATGAAACAAGAAATTGGCAAATGAAATTGCGTACATAACGCTGTTATTACTTAAATGTTATTGATAACTATATTATAATAAATATTAATTTTTATTAACTATATATAAAATGAGGGTCACATTTTTTTAATGTAAAGAAATAAAACATTTACAAACAAGTAAAAGCAAAAAACATATTTTTATAAAGTATCCCCCTTTTATTATTTATATGTAACTTAAAAGTATGAAAAATGTCCTCAGTTAAATGTATGAAAAACAATGACATATTAAAGTTAAACTTTCTAGCTGCTCTTCTTTTCAAATTATTCCCTGCAAATAAGTACATTCTTATGACAGGCCCAAGTCAGGCCAGATAAGTTTGAAAATCTGCAACATTAAAATATACCACAAAAGACAACGACATACTGAATTCGGACTTTTTATCTGTTTCGGTTTCAGAGTTATTCGGAAAAAATAAGTACATTCTTATGACGGGCTTAAGGCGGGCCGATCCGACTTTCTAGCCACTCCAGTTTTCGAGTTTTTTTTACAAAATACGAATACATTTCATTATCAGTCTCAAAACGGGCGAGTCTGATAAGATTCAAATTCCAAAGAATGAAAATGTACCACAAAAGACAACGACATATCAAGTTTCATGTTCTTGTCATTAATGGAACCTGATTATATAAGTAAAACGTTGTAAAAAGGGTTCTTTATGAACAAAAATAATTATTTCTCTGCAACATTAAATATAATAAAACAAATATTTTCCTTTGTATTTATAATTTCAATAAATGGATAGACAGTAAGAAAGTTATATTAAAACTACTCCAAAGATAATTTGATTTTAAATAGAACAATGAAGTACAGAATGGTAAATAAAATATCTGTGATTAAAAAACGTCTTACAGAATGGAGATGTAATTTCAATTCACGTTCGGTTTTAAGACAGTGTCTCAACGACAAAAAATGTCTTTTAATTAAAAATATGCGTGTTTTATTCTTTTGTTTCTGTTGTGATTTAAATTGAAAACATTGAAACCCCGCATAATTTGGAAATTTTGAATAACTTAGGAATATCGCGTTCGTGAATCATAACATTCGTACTTTGCTATCGTGGCCGCAAAACCCACCATTACATCTTTGCACGAGTTCCATAGCATAATCATTAAATCAAAACACTGCACATCAAAATTCACTTTTTTAACTTTCAAAATACATTATCGTTTATTCATTATATAAATAAAACTTTGTAAAAAGAGTTCTTTATGAACAAAAATAATTATTTATCAGCAGCCTTAAATATAATAAAACAAATATTTTCTTTGTATTTGTAATTTCAATAAATGGATAAACAGTCAGAAAATTATATTAAAACTACTCCAAGTATGATTTGATTTTTAATAGAACAGTGAAGTACAGAATGGTAAATAAAATATCTGTGATTAAAAGAAGTCTTACAGAAAAGAGATGAAATTTCAATTCACATTCGGTTTTAAGACAGTGTCTCAACGACAAACAATGTCTTTTAATTGAAAATATACGTGTTTTATTCTTTTGTCGTGGTGAGTCAAACTGAAAACATTGAAACCCCGCATAATATTGAAATTTGGTATAACCCAGGAATAACGTATTCGTGAATCGTAACATTCGTACTTTGCTATCGTGACCGCAAAACCCACCGTTACATCTTTGCACGACTTCCATAGCATAATCATTAAATCAAAACACTACACATTAAAATTGACATTTTTAACTTTTAAAATGCATTATCGTTTATCCATTTCTCTACTATTGTTATAATTAAATTTATATCAATTTTACAAACGCTTAAGGTGATACTGTTTATAAATATTAAGTTTAAACGGTTTTAAGAAAAGTGCCTATAAAAATCATCTACATGAAGGATATTTTTATAATAAATTTGTAACGCCATTCCTCGTGTAATTACGCTCTCACTGCATAAATAAACTAAAACTAATGAACGGATTACACTCCTTTTAACGTCCATCAATACAGAGTTGGACCGTTACTTCACAGGTTAGACGAGGTTATCCTCCGTGAAATCTGGAGTTAAAGTCGATAAAAGACATTAGGGCTTCTGATTCAAATCTCTATTTCCACGAGTGAACAAAGTGAAAATTCAGTGAGTTCACAATTGAGAGTGAATACAAATAGTAAAATGATTAATTGAAGTTGTTTGTGAATATATGTTTGTTTAAATTAATTAAATAAAGAAAAACAAAGGTGTCTTCACTAGTATTAATTAATGCTTATCTTTTTGGACTAAAGTTTTTGTTATAAATGGACAGAATTTTTGAGATTCATTTATTTTTTCAAAATTTATTTTAATTCGTTTGGTTTCATGGCTCGCAATAATATATTATAAAACATTTGTTAATAATTGCATTGATTTACTGTAGTATTACAAAATTTACTTTTTAATTTGGTGATTTGGATTTTTAAATGACGCCAGTTTATAAAAACTCTATAAATTGAAAATAGCTCCTGAACATTCTTTTACAGATAGCAGGGGGAGTAATTTTATCTGTCCAGTTAGTATTTGAATAACGACATATAAAGTAATCGTTTCATAAATGTAAATAAACATATATATATATATATATATATAGTACATATATATATATATGTATATATATATATAGTACATATATATATATATATATGTATATATATATATATATATATATATATATATATATATATATATATATAAATATATATATATATATATATATATATATATATATATATATATATAATATTTATACTTTCTGATTCATTTTTGGAAACTATCTTAACCCCCGTCGACAACTCGAACACGAATTTTCAAAACAGTCATAAGACTTTCCTTATACATTATACATTGTACATTATATGTAATGAATATAAAGAGAGTAAGATATCACACTTCTGTACTCTTTTATAGTCACTTAATATGCTTTATTTATTTGCCTTCATAAGGGAATTCCAAATTTTGTCAAATAACGAACTGCTTGAATTGATACTTTCATAAATCTTTAAATAGATACAGCAAAATTAAATAAAACTAAAGCAATCTTAATCTTACTGCTCAATGTTTTCAATTTTGATTGACGGTAAATGCATGTTGAATTTAACTAATCTCGAGTCTTTCTTGTCTATTTTTAAAAACAAACAACTTATAAATCTTCCTTTTCTTGGCTGTGTTCAATCTTTTAAATTTAATCCACAGCTGGGACTTAATGCATAAATTTTCAACACCATATTCTTTTCTTAAACTATTTCAGCTGCATTTCGTAAAACGTTTGGTCATCAGGACCTGATTTACAAGCACATATATTTGAAGCCCTGGAACCCTAATTTTTTCGGTCTCTAAATTTACATTACCTATGCATGTTGAATTTAACTAATCTCGAGTCTTTCTTGTCTATTTTTAAAAACAAACAACTTATAAATCTTCCTTTTCTTGGCTGTGTTTTAGGTTCAATCTTTTAAATTTAATCCACAGCTGGGACTTAATGCATAAATTTTCAACACCATATTCTTTTCTTAAACTATTTCAGCTGCATTTCGTAAAACGTTTGGTCATCAGGACCTGATTTACAAGCACATATATTTGAAGCCCTGGAACCCTAATTTTTTCGGTCTCTAAATTTACATTAAACTTACATCATTTTCTCTAAGTTTACATCCATCTAAATTACCTTCCTTTAAATAAAAAATATGAATTCATTTTCTCAATTTTTCTTTCCCTTTTCATTAAATTGAGTTCAATTTCGCAAAATAAAACCGATACTAATTTAAAATGATTCTGAATTTGCAGTTTTAATTAAATTTTTAGTTTCATTGAACAGCTGGACGTACTTTCACAGTCAGCATTACAAAAATGCAAAAGCCTGAAATATATTGAGAACTGTTAGTCGTAGAGTAATAGGGATGGTCTTATTATTTTCATTGTCAAAACTTAGGCATAAAAAAAACATTTAATTTATTTGTTTGACTATGTGTAGTTTTTTATTTGAGATATTGACAATTTTCTAAAATTCACTAAAAAGTTGTAGGGGTTTTTTTGTGTGTGTGTGAATCGCGTCAATATCTACTCAGCGCCAGGGTAACCCACAAGTGTCCACCACATACCAATTTTTATGAAATTTGGTCAGTCAATAAGTTTTTGAATTAGTGTGATATCAATTTGTAATATTACTTTCCCTAAATACATAGTATAATGTTTAACACAAATATTGTAACAAGTTCAAAAAATCGAATTCGAGATTTTGACGAAAGAGCACGTTATAAGCATATCCAAATTCGATTTGAACGTTTTTAAAGTAAGTATGTGTGTGTGTGTGTGTGACGAACGGTAACTGAGTTTCAAATTTGGTACAATTACTATAAAAGGTGAATACCTATTCATTTTAAACGCGCTAAAATATCTGGAAGACTTCAAAATTATTCAATTAAATTTTGAAAAAATCATTAAAAAATAGGACCTTCAATAACGTTCAGAAAGTATTCATTTAGTACATAATTCTTGTTGGAAAACATAAGATATAAACTTTAGAACTCTAGCAAGAATCATTCTCAAGATATTGTACGTTTTTCATATCGCACGTTTTCGGCCAATAGGTTCGTTCACTTTCCATATGCGATAATATGTGATAAATCTGTTAACATCATTCTTGTAGATCTTGTAATTTAATTTTACAAAAAAATATATATATATTGTAATAGTTGTGTTTTTAACACCTTAGAATTCTCCAATAGTCAAGTATTTTACGGGAAATTATTAAATACTAATACGTATTTTAGACATGAATATAAATATGCTATACATAAATGTAAATAAGAAATTCTGTACATAAATATAAATATAAATAAGAAATCCTTCTCAGAATACCACTGAATTCGCTGACCATATTTGTGGCAGAATCTTCCGCAAAGGGAGATAAGCAACTTAATTGACTCTATGCCACACCAAATATCGACTTGTATAGCTACCAGTGGAGGATTTATTACTTACTAAAACGTAATCTTATTTATCCCCATTTCTTCGTTTCTTTGTTCCTAAACTGTAATCATTTGCGTTTCTTTGCTCCTAAATTCTAATCATTTGCATGTCTCCTGAACCAATGCGTACATGCCGAAATTTGCGGCTGTATCTCAATTTTTTATGGGTGCATATATTTTTTGTAACAAAGTGTATTTTGAAATTAGTGGTTTTTAAAACAAGTAGGGGCCCCGCCTCTTGCTCGCTGCACTTCGTCAACCCCGTAAATCGCTTCGCAAGTTGGGCGACTTCGACTATTACTCGCTGACGATCGCAGAGATTACTTCGCGATTTTATTCAAGCTAAACTATAGTTTAAATCGGAAAACAGTATATTTCATTGTGTTCCGCTACTATTTTTCTGCAAATGTACTAAATTTCATAGTTTTTATGTTATAGGTTTTGCGGAGAACTTTGAGGGCCACGTTGATCTTCGCCTCTCACTTGCTGATACTCCCTAAGTTCGCTTCACGAGCTATTTAAAGTCAAACTACAGCTTATATCGTAAACGATTTATTTCAGCGAGCTTTTATATCATTTCTCTACATATGTACCGAATTTCATATTTTTGTATGTTATATTTTTGCGGTACAAGACAGAGAACCTCGATGAATGTCCAATACGAAAAAATATTTTTCATTTCAGAAGTAAATGAAATGTAAAATAACTCGTAAACTACATTGAAATTTGAAAAAAAAGGTTCCGTCCTGCAAAAATTTAATTATGTAGGTACCCGCCTGCAAAAATTCGTGATCTCGCTACAATTGTCTCTCCAGGATGCGAACTCGCAGCTCAAATATTTTTTGCCTTTGACTTTGACATCAATTTCTTAAACTAAAGTTAAAATCGAAAAATACTTCTTCAGCATGTTTCTAGGCATTTATTTATAAGTGGACTAAATTTTATATTTTTCTAGGCTATTATTTTTGCAGTACGAAGAAGAGAAACTCATATAACCGTATGATATCAGAAGCATATAGCCGTGTGATATCAGAAGAATATTGTCAAACAGAGGCGACGGAGTCAACTACTTATATTTGATATAATGAGACACTGATACGAACCATATTCGTATAATTTAATGTTTTTATTTTCTATATTACAGAAAGTTACAGTAAATAATGAAACTAGAATAATGAAATGATTTATTTTTGTTTGCGAAGTTTATGCTACAGTCAAAAATGTTATATACCATTGAACTCCATCGATCCACCAGCCCCGTTAAAAGTTCCCAACCCCAATTTTTCGTCTCAATTTGAAATTCTAATCAATTCCGTAAAACAATCCCTCCCCCTATACATCCAGAATTTTTTTCCTTTGAATAAAATTAATTTATTGATATTAACATGCTTCTCATCTGTCGATTCTGCATATATGGAAAAATTCCGAGTCCCCCCCCCCCCCCGCCACAACATTCTCCACGATTTTCTATCGCATTTAATGGGGGTGGTCGACAAAATTCTACGGCATTCTTTAGTAAGAAGGATTTAATAATTCGGATATATCTAAATGTATTGAAAAAAAAATCGAAAATATATATGTTAAATTTCTTGCATTCTATTCTATTAATCGAACTGTTGAAATCGCATTCATCATGCCTCAAAGATTGGGGTTCTGCCTTATTACAGTGAGGCCTACTTAACTAGCAGCCTCATTACGAGGCAATTTTGTAGGGTTTCTTTGTTTCATTGTGTCACATCATATGACTTCAGATTTATGTGATATAAAATATCTGTTATCATTCCGAAATGTAAGTATATAACATCTCAAAAAAGTTTAACCGTGAAAAATCTGTAAAGTCCATAATGTACACTATTAGTTTTATGAATTAAACAATTAGGGGTGGGAAAATGCCATTCTTTTATCGCCGGCTTCTTTTTTTTCTATTTTGACATTTTCTCCTCTTTAAGATAAGTTATGGAAAGACAAACATTTGCGTTTAATTATGTCATTCAGCAGCTTAGAAAGAAAGTTAATTCACACTTATACAGCGTAAATTAATAAAAAGTAAACGTTTCATACTTATTTCATATTATCAAAATATGTAATTTTTTCTTGAAGTGTAAAAGAAATATTTCCTTTAATTAATTTTGAAAACGATTTAATTAGTGTACTTTGCTTTAATTAATGCACTTCAATTCCTATTAACGTTACGACATTGAATTTAATTTCTATAATGCAGTACATTGTTTATCCATAAAAATAATTAACTGTGCAGTATATCGCTTACTATAAAATATCCATTAATTTAAAGTGTGTAATTATAGATAGTTTTATTAAAGAGCAGTGTGAAAATGTATTGCTAAAAATAATCATCGATCGTATAGAGAATTAGGTACCCTGAGCAAGAAACACAAGTAAAGATTTCCATAAAGTGTAAAAAAATACGTTAAAAGTACAAACATAGATAAATTTTTAATTATAGTACTTTGTTAGTCACAGCATAAAACATTTTTTTAAAGTATTCAATATTACGTACAGAGCAAAGAGTTGAGTATACTTTAAAAAAACTTAGTTATTAAATATATTCTCCTGCAGAACGAAGAAGCACGAGATGGGCAAAATAATAATAATCTTACGTAATATGTTATATAATTTTATTTTCATCATTTTTATGCTCAATATTATTATAATCGAAAAAACGCTTCATAAAAGAATGCATGCTTACATTTGTTGTTATTAAAATAAGGCTTTCTTTATAAGTTACAACTCCCTCCAGCTTGTGACAATTTGATTATCCCCTAAGGAAATTTTACTTTGTTAACTACGTACTTATTCAAGGGCTTCATACTCTAGTTTTATAAATTTTTATTTGCGCCATCGATACAGGAAGAAACGAAGTACATTTTAGTATTTTTGAATTTTTTAGGATAATACACAAACTAAGAAAATTAAATAAATGTATTTTTATCGACTTCTATATACATGGGACATTAACAATAATTTTATCCTATGAACTAATTCATAACAGTATGTTAATCTGTCCATGTGATTTTTGTCAAGCATATCTTACATATTTTAATTGTACTTTCTGATCTATAGTTTTCCTTAACTGATTTATAACATTTAATCTTAATTTTCAAACAGCTTAGGCTTTTCCTTCTTTTAAAAGAATAAGTCTTATTGCACTATTAATTTTAAACCTTATTTCTATTTTAACACTTTACAACATAGTGTGTGTGTGCTGAAAAGTGTTTATGACTTTGTTCATTCTGTCTGTCTGTCTGCCCGTTAGCACGATAACTGCCGTAAAAATAACTTTATCAAAATGAAATTTTAGTATGTTGTTCAGACGGTCTGTGAGATCTATGGGAATATAAATGAATAATATCACCCAATTAATTTTGGACTGAAGCCAGGTTGAATAAATGAAATACATTGAATCCTATGGCACCTAATTTTTTAAACATTTTTTAAACGAATTGCTTCGAAATTCACAAATTGCTTCGAAAATTTCAGGAAATATTCAAATTATCCCTTAAAATATATAAAAAAAATTTCAGCAAAATATATTCAGTAGTTTTTCAAATAAAAATTAAAATATTAATTACACCCTTTATATGAAGAGATCACGTGACCCACTTCAAAATAAAATATGGCATCCATCTTGTGTCAAAATCGTGATTTTAAAAGTTCTTTTTAATTCATATTTAGTGTTGTATCCGTCCTAAAACCACTTTATTTCAGCTTAATTTCTCTGCATCTATATTCTGAAACAACGCAATTACAAAATATTCGGGTTTGAATGGTCATCAAACTTTAATTATTTCTACAACGAAGCCTAAATTTCACTTATGGAGAATGTAAACAAGTCAAACTGTAATGATAAGTTGTATAAGAATTACTGAATTTTTTAACGCAAAATTACTTTGCTCTAGAGTCTGTAATATAGCTAATATGAATGAAACATTCATTGATTATACATAGAGAAGCAGACGATTATATAGAAGACTTTTTCTATGACGTTTTAAGCATATAGTTAAATTAAGTTTACCTCCATGGTTTTAAGTTTTTATATAAAATAAATTATTGTAGTATTACAATGGATGAAAGGAATAAAATGAAAATGTATGAATGAAATAATTACTGTTTTTACATAGAGAGCCAGGCGATTTATATTTCAATGACGTGATTCAAATAAAATTCATTCATTCTTCGATGAAGTTTTAAGTTTTCAAATATAATAAATTGATTTACTGGCTTTGTTATCAACATTAGATATGAAATAAAAATTTTATTTAAGTATTTGGGCATATTTATTCTATTGTATCTATGATAATAAAGGATGTTTGTCTGTCCGTATCCTCTGTAGAGGAAAATATAAACATCGTACGGCCACAGAATTGTATACAAGGGTAATTTTGTAAATGATAGATTGTAATAGAACTTTGTACAAGGGGATACCAAGAGAAAACACCTCATTGATATTTTTAATTCAAATTAGTTTTTTAGTTATTATATATCAAAATGCTATTTTCAGAGCTTTTCACGTAATTCGGTTCCTTAGCGATCGAAATAGTATCCCAGCGTTTCCTTCTTAACACCATTGCTAAGATCGAAAAGTCCCCTTTCAAAGAAACTTTAAACGGAAACCATACCATTAATCCATGAATTTTTGTTAGTTTTTAAGAAATATATACTCTTGGCGCTTTGACGCCGCAATTCATTCGAAAATTTCGATATATAAAATTTGACTGACAATCCGATATTCATAATTTAACAGGTGTTTTTTTAAAACCGCATACTAATAAAAAAATAAAAACCAAATAAAAAATTAATGTTTCTGGGGTCATAAATTCATTTATTATGATTACTATTTATGAGTATCGCAAAAAATCCAGCTCCAAATGAAGTACGTAGGAAGAATAATATGGCCTTGCGCACACATGCGCTGAGGAAAAACTTCTAAACTGTAATCCTTCATATTCCGCAGTATGTTTTAACAATCACGTGCCATTTGCAGAGATGGAAGTTTCGGTTTTCTCTGAAGCTGTAACGTCAAGCAATCTGAAGTCACCCATATTAAGGCTCCTAAATATACAAGCTGACGCAATCGCCAGTTTCACACCAACTGGTTCAGTCTTTTATCGTCTGCCTGTGCTATTTCCATGGCGTACTCCTGTTACATGTCTAATGTTTGATGCGCTGTTTAGCTGCACAATTGATGACTTTGCTTTCAAAACATTATCATTCAAGAAAATAGTTTTGAATGCTTTGATTTTCTAGAGATCCCGAGAAAATGGCGATAAAGTAACCTTCTTTTTGCCATGAGCAGTCATCGCTTCAACTGGAAGTCAAGATAGTCGCTTTTGCGCCAGCCTACATATATAGGTGCCATGGCAGCGTTATATTGATGTAGTGTTTGATAAAGTTTAAGGTAGTTCCAGACTTAAACTGAACCTCGTAGGGAATACTAATCTGTACGCCCTCTGGAGAGATTTGCACCAGTCATCATCTTCAAACATTTCTAGACTAACTTCTAGACTGGGAGTGTTAGTTACTGGGCTTGTCTGTATTTCGTCAATTTAAAGGAGATACTTTATTTGAACTTAAAACATTTAGTACTTGGAATTTTTCAGTCAAATTGAAAATATTTAACAGTCGCCAAATTTGTACCGCAGGTTCACCATAAAAGAAAATAGAACCCAATGTTTGAATTTCAGTTGAGTCCTCATCCCACATAAAAATAAAAAATTTACTTGTACTATAAAATATATTGATTGTATACACTAGCGAATCCTGGGGTTTCACCCCCCCCCCAATTAAAATCGTGGCATTGGATAAACGAACGTTTAGATTTATATTGCCGCGTTTTCCACTGTAGTACACATTAATTTTAATTTTGTCTATTTTTGTACATCTATAGATCAGTATTAATTAATTCCGAGGAGGTAGATAAATATGAAATGAAGTACCCACTGCGAATAGAGTTACTGTATGAAAAGTAATAATAATTTATGCACTTTCTCTTTCTTTCTCCAGTATCTATAATGACTACAGTGATGAATGCTTCCGTTTAAGATTGATTTACTTTTAATTATTCCTACTACAGTTAAGATATATCATGTAAATAGAAAAACTGTGTGGTTAAAAGAAATGCTTAGCTTCCCTCAAAACCAAGTTCTGGATCCGTCATTATTAATATAGATTAAATGAAATTAACCATTTGAAAATGAAATAGTAAATCAAAATCTTTAATTAATCTTATAATGGAGTCATTGTGGATTAATATTAAACAGAATTGATAAATATTATAATATAATGTATTGTTGAGTTTATTATTGTCATAATTTATTTGCACATTACTATTATTAATTATTATTTTTTGTACGAAAGTATATTTTAAAAAATAAATTTAAAAGCATATTTTGTTGGTATTGAGCAAATATAAGCAAAACTATAAAACTTATCTTGATTGTAACGCTCCACTCGACATTCTCATGCATTAATTCTCTAATGTTTAGATCCACTTGTATTAGTGGCGTAGTACGAAATGTTTGGGAGTACCCCCCAATAGCGTAATTAATACATAGGTCATTAAGCCCCCATATTGGAAAACGAAATCCAACACTGCAAATCTACCCACATGGATGTTATCCCTCTTCACGATATCCTGGCTACACCTATGATTTCCCTAACTTTAACATTCAAGTAAAAAAATTTGATAGTTGTATGAGCATTTTTAGCGTTTGCTGTGTTGGTTACTGTTTTTCTTATACTGACAAAGAAGACTCTTTATTCGACAAAGTCTTTATTCAAAAACGCTTTATTTGACAACGGAAACTGTTATTCTTCCGAGGCAAATAACTTCTTTTAGCGTAAATCTTCTGTAGCATATTTAGTGCCGATTCCTACTCATAAAACAATGCTCTACAAATTAAAATTAGCTTTTTACTTGTCTATCTCACTTTCTTGAGAGTTTGTTATCATAACATTTTAAATTCTCTACTAGGAACACAGCAATCACTTTTATTCGATCAAACATACTTTCTTTACTATAGATAAACCTAGCGTGTACACTCTTGGACTTCACCTTACAAAATTATTGGAATGCTTCTTGACTTTCCTATTAAACATTATATCATGTGCACAGGAAAAGACCCAAAATAAATTTTAAATCATTGCAAAATATCCATTTATTTTCTAATAAATTATTAACCTCAAATAACAGATCTCTATAAATTATGCTATATATGCAGATAAAAACAAGAAAGATAAATTATGCATAAAGCATTGATTATGAAATACTTTCCAACTGAAATGCAATTTTATTTAAACATCTCTAAAATGTGATACATTCAGTGTAGATATATTTTAAATTATCACAGTACTATATTAATTTATTATATTTGAAAACTTAAAACTTCATCGGAAAAAATGAGGCCAAAAAATAAAAAACATCAAAAAATATTCAAGTGACGTTGTCGAAATATAAATCGCCTGTCTCTCTATGTAAAAGCAATGAATATTTCATTCATATAAGAATATGAATATTTCATTCATTTCATTTATTCCAGACTCCAGAGCTAAATCATTTTGCGTAAAAAAAATTCTTCAATTCTGGATGGGGAAAAATCAGCTAAAAGCCTTTAAAGGCAAGTCCCCGGCTTGGATTAATCAGCAATTCTTATACAACTCATCTTACAATCACTTGTTTGCTTTCTGCCTCCATTAAAATTAGGTTTCGTTGCAGAAATAATCAAAGTTTGATGATCATTTAAACTCAAAAATATTATAATTGCTTTGGCACAGAATACAGATACGCAGAAAATACTAAAAAATAACGCGGTTTTAAGACGTATACAGCACTAAATATAAATTTAAAAGAACTTTAAAAATCAAGATTTTTACACTGAGAAAATGATGGATGCCATATTTTATTTTGAAGTGCGTCACGTAATCTCTTCATATAATATGGGTGCAATTATTATTTTGATTTTTAAACTACCGAACATATTTTACTGAAACTTTTTTATATATTTTATGGGATAATTTTAATACTTTCTAAAATTTTCGAAGCAATTTGTGAATTTCAACTTCAGTTAAAAAATATTTGAAAAATTAAGTCCCATAGGGTTCAATGTATTTCATTTTTTCAATCCGGGTTCAAATCGAAAACTAATTGAGTGATGTTATTCATTTACATTCCCATTTGTCCCAGAGACCGTCTCAACAACATATTAAAATTTCATTTTGGTAAAGTTATTCTTACGGCAGTTATCGTGCGAACGGACAGACAAACAGACAAAATGAGCAAAGTCATAAACACTTTTCAACTGCATTGGAAAGTGTTAAAAATGAAGTTTTAAATCATTATTTTTATAAGGACCCCTTCTCTCTATATAAATTATGTTTTTTGTTCCTTTGTACTTCTAATGTAATCTTAATTACATTAATATTCAATTTTCAAGTGCATATAAATTTTAGTTTTATTTTCAAATATAAAACTTTGACAATAATAGTGATAATAGTCTTTAATTTTAATTATGAATCATGACGCTGAAAATTAATATTTAAAGTTGCATTTACTTCCCACATATCTAATTATTTTCAGATTCTTCCGGCATAACATTACATAACATTCAAATATAAAGTTTAGTTGATGTAGAAATTCTAATTATATGCTTTTTTTTTCAAGACACACGTTAATAGCATAAAAGCGAAAAATCTAATTTAATAATTTAATTGAAAATTCTTGAAATGCTTTAGTAATAATGTATTGCCTTGAATCATTGTGTGTTTTGTTAAAAATTGAGGTAAAGATATTATGTAGAGTTCATAGTGCTATTCTGGACAAATTAGAATCATAATAAGCATCCTAAATATTGCGCTGTGTAATTTTAAAACCCATTTATAAATTTCTGTTGCTGTTCGAACCGCATGCACAGAAATTAATGAAAGACAAATTAGTACTTTTGAATCTTAATTAAAAATCTGGATACCTCTTAAAATTATTTATTTTAAAATTATCTTAAAAATAAAATCACTGTTTTCAAAATACATATAAATTGCGAATACTAATAAACATTTTTAAGAGAATTTTAAGAGATTCGATTTTGATTCGATATGATAACGCGAAACTAAAAAAAACTCATTCAGAAACTTGTGATTTTATTACTTCAAATTACTTCATGTTTTAACCTATTTTCTCATAAAAATAACACTGATGTAAAACACCATACCTTATCACAATAAATGAAATTGGTGCTTGTTTGAATACATCGTTCTACTAATTAGTTGAAGAGCATAAATAAATTATTAGCATAAGCAAATTAGGTGACTACAATTGTTTCAAAACAAATATGAGCCCACTCCCTTAAGTAAGAATCAAAGTCCTTTTTAAACTGTCTAAGTTGTAATGGGGTCAAAAATGCAACTATGAAATTTTGATGAATTTACGTTTCTTGTGCACCTGAATTTATTAATTCTCTATTTTGTTAATATAATATCTATGTATGTCTATGTACTTTGCCTGATATATGTGGAGGAAATTGGTGGAAATGAATGAAATTTGGCTTGATTATTTCATTCAATAAACATGAGAAATCTGTTTATTTTAGGGAATTCAGTCTAGGAAAAAAAGCTTGTATTCGTCCAATATGTATTTTCTAATATAAAATAATTTATAAAAATAATATATTAAAAAATAGCTATTTTGCATATAATTTTTATTGTCTTCTGTAACCTAATTAACAATAATTTAAAACTGCTGGTTATTCGTTACCTATCCATATGTTTAGGATACTGTTTTCCTTTTTTATTACTTTCCTTATATACAATAATGTATAAGGAAAGTATGTGACGGGATCGTAATGAATTGTGACGGGATCGAAAATTCGGAATCGAGTTTTCGGCGGGAGAGCACGTTTCAAGCATCTCTAACACGAATCGAACATTTTTAAAGTGATGTCGCTCTCTGTGTGTGTGCGCGCGCGTTTGTGTGTGTGTGTGTGTGTACGATAACTGACGATCGAATGGATCGATTCGAACGAAATTTGGTACAAAATTTTTAATCCGTAAACACTGGAAGCCTATTGTTTTTATAAGCAATCGAATGTTCCCTCCTAAGAACCCTCCTAAATTTTCGAGTATTTATCAATTGTTTTTACTTTCCTTATAGTATACGTAATGTATAAGGAAAGTATTGTGACGGGGTCGAAAATTCGAATTCGACTTTTCGACGGGAGAGCACGTTTCAAGCATCCCTGATCACGAATCAAACATTTTTGAAGTGATGTCTGTGTGTGTGTGTGTGTGAAAGTATGTGTGTATGCGTGTCAGTGAGCCTGTGGAGACGATAACTGACGGACGAATGGACCGATTCGAATGCAATTTGGTACAAAAATCACAATCCATAAACACTGGAAGCCTATTATTTTTATACGCAATCGAGTGTTCAGAACCCTCCTAAATTTTCGAGTGAAATTTTGAAAAATTCGTCTAAAAATCAAAACCTCTAATAAAGTTACACAAATAGACATTTCTTATGCAAATTTTCATTAGAAAACGATTGACATAAATTTTAGAACGCAAACATGAACCGTTCTCGAGTTATTGCACATTTTTCAAAAAAATTATCAAAAAATCATATTAAATAAAAAAGAATATTTCTATTGAGAAACATGTTCACTTTTCATATGTAATGCCATGCAATAAATTGGGTGACATGATTCTCGTGGATCTAGCTCGTTCCATTCATGAAAAAGATGCTTTGAGTAATACTTTTGTATTTGAACGCCAATAGTCATTTATCAGCTGTAAGAATAACTTATTTTTCCGTCCATAACGCTTGACGAGATTTTGGCGACGAATTTGGTGGAATGTCGCCAACTTAGGGACTATTTAAATGTTGCTAAATTAACGGAAAACTCGCCAAATGGATAAAAATGACGCTAAATCAATGAAAATAACGACTCATTGGAAAAAATTCAATATCTTGAAAACAAATTAGTATCTACTATAAGAATAACATTGTTTTAACTGTAAATGTAGTAAATTTATTGCATTATATAACGAAAGTCATGTGGTATCCACATCAGATTTTTTAAATAAGGAATAAGGCAATTTTTTCATTTTTTTTTCAGTTTTTATAGAGAGAGCATTCAAGGTAGAAAGAAAATTCTGATATGTTTGTGTTAAGACAATTTTTTTTATAAATATGTCAATTTCTGAATAAAACATTGTTTCTTATACATCGCAGGTTCTGACTCTTATGATATTTATCTAAATATTCATATATATCCAACTTCCAATTTTTCTGTTGAAGAAATATTCATCTACTTCTGGTAAGGAAACATTCAAATAAAACAAGAAATTTATGAAGGAACCTTTGTATGATAGTATGTGATATGTACAGTTCATTTTCGAAAGAATTAAGCATTATAAACACTTTCGTACATATATTTCGTACTGTAATGCGAATTTTTGAAAAACCGGTAAGCAACCCCAGAATTGGAAGAAAAAATCTTTAGTAAACCCCCAACTCCCTTTAAAATTTAATACTGAATCCATATCAGTAATTATCTAAGCTCAATCTTTACCATTGTTTAGGATACCTTTCTCTTTCTCTTTTTTTGAAGGAAGATGTTGCAAAAAATGTTAACTTTTAAATCGAAAGTGACATCTAAAGAACCAGAAGAGGAAATCTTTTGTAATCCCTCCTGGCACATTTTGACATTGGTGTTGAACCCATATCAGCCATCACATAAGCTCTATATAGCCAATATTTATTTATATGTTCTTCAAGGGAAATGAAATAATTTGAATCGGGAATGACATCTAAAGAGTCGGAGGAGGAAATCCTTGAAGCACTCAGTTTACTCAAACTCAATATATCGGATTGCAACTGTCTGTCATTTTGCAGAACTTTGCTTGTCAATGTCCTCTTTTGATAAAATAATGAAATCCGCAAGATTTTGATTTGTCATCAGAGTACCTTAAAATTTAAGATCTTCAAATTTTGCAATTTTTACTATAACGATATCTGCATGACAATGAGCAGACCGAATTTCAACTATCTGACATAAACACATTTCCTGTGGAACTTCGATGAATAGTGACATATTTTAAGAGAATGCAGGTTTTGACAAGTCAA
This sequence comes from Amaurobius ferox, assembly GCA_951213105.1. NCBI lineage: Eukaryota > Metazoa > Arthropoda > Arachnida > Araneae > Amaurobiidae > Amaurobius > Amaurobius ferox. The sequence goes on from OX578137.1 coordinate 59,319,289, forward strand.
TAAAATACTCTTGAATAAACTCTTTTATTCGTCTGCTTTAGAGTTTAGGTACAAAGTAAAAATTTCATAGAAAACAAACTGTACTAAAATTTGGAGCATTGAGACAATAAAAATGGCTTGGGCAATATAAATTAAATTAAAACGCTTCTGTTCATCATGCCTACCTGTTAGAAAATTCAGAAATCAACGTTCTACTGCTGTTAGTTTCTGAAATACAGGGGGGTTATAAACGCCACTTGATGGGCTGTGTAAAAGGTGTCTGTCAGAACTTTAAACATTAAATGTTAAATATTTTAACCTAAATTGGTTGGTGCTCTTTATCTTCATGTTGATATATTCTTCTAAAACATTTACATTATTCAAATGCATACTGCAGCTATGCTTTCTTATGTCTTATAAAATATGTACAGATTCCAAGACCCATCTAAATTTGGCATTTCAGTCGTTACGCTGGGCAGATAGTACAATTCATATTCGCATTATCCATTACTACAATATTTTGAATCATATTTATATATAACATTATATTTGTATAAAGTAAATGATAAGTTACAGATAATAATAAGATTTTTAAGTTTGTCTGAGATACATTTAACATTAATTTTATCTTTACATTAACGGTGACTTAATTATTTAAATCTCTAAAATAAAAACTCCATTAGACGCAGTATACAAACCAATCAAATTAGGCTCAAAACTGTGGTAAAAAAAAAATTATTTAAAACAGCAGATTTAAGCATGTCTTCAGGTTAGAATCTAGAGTTATTTCATTATTTTCGTCTTCTATGTGAATTAACCCTTGTCTGTTAATGAGTTTTTCAATTTCATTTGCCATGAAGAGGAAAAGGATTATTTTTTGTCCTTCAAAACCAATTTACAACCAAATTTTCATGAAGAAGAAATACTTTTTATGTCTTCTTATCAACCTTACGAATAAATTTATATGAAAGAAATTGCCTTCAAAACTGATTAGCACCCAGAAAAAGGCTAATTTTTGCCTTTAAAACTTATTGATATCTTTGTATTAAAAATTAGTTTTCGCCTTCTAAACCAGTTGACATCCAAATTTGTATTGTATGCTGTAGTTATACGATTTCATATTAACGACAGGCATGGTAGAAAAAAGTTATCAACCGATTTTAAAGGAAAAACAGAGCCTTTTTCGTCAAAAATAAATTTAGGTAGATACCTAATAATACCTTTCAATTTTTATACTCCAATAAACAAATTAAGATTTAACTAACTTCTAAAGAACCTTGCTGCTCCAAACCCTGGATTTTTGAACTGGTCAGCTGGCGCTCTATTGTTGAACTATTGGGATGTAATTGCAAGCTCTTATTGTCGTAGCGGACTCCGAAAACTTTACAAAAGCAATATAAAAACCTGCATTTATCCTTTTCGCGTTTTCACATCGAATTATGCTGCTTATAAAATATAAAGCAACTCGAGTAACAATCAGAATATTTCAAAATGCGTATGTATATACTGAGCGCCGCGTAACACAAGTCTTTCAAAGCATCAACTTTAAGTTTAAAATATTTTGGGTTAAAACACCACATAAAATCACCTATAGATCTTTTAAAATTCAGTGATGACTCCATCGATAACCTCTTGTAAAATTGAACTACAATAAATTTCCATAAATTTATTAATTTTCTCAGTCTCATTTGTTTCGTTTACAACAAAATAATATGCACCTATGATAGCAAAGTAAGCAGCATAATTTATTTATTTGTTAATGGCCAGATACTTGATACATTCATTCATTCGCCTATATATCGACCAGAAGCTTGGACCATTTAGCCGTCACACGACATTGCCCTGGAACACACTACGCCTAGCAATACAACATCAAAGTCAGCAGGTGGGACTGGAACTCATAATCCGGCAGATGAGTGAGCACCAGGAAACGCTTAACTTGACTGGTAAGTTACATAATTGAAACAACTTAATCTTTAAAATGACAAACTAATATGAAGTTTGACCATGCATGATAGATTTATCAGGATCGGATGTAAGTTTAAAATTAAATATTGTCTTCCTAAAGTTAAATTATTTTATGGTCCAAGTTTGTTATGACCAAAACGTATTACACTGGTTATGTCGCAAAACCTTCGAAATTAACCTCAAGTACGAGCTCACTTACCATAGCAAAAATAAAACAATACATTAGGAAATAAGTACACAACTTTATCTTTAAATTAATATTCATTTAACACTCAATTATCTCAATTATAATTAATATGTAATTACGAAAATTGCTAATTAATCATTTCAATAAGTTACCCAGGAGGTTTGAATGTAAAACCGTTTTTCTAATCGAAAAAAATTTCGAGGAAAAGAACTCGACCGGTAAAGCTGGCATATACCTCTGTTACAGTTGAATTGCTTCAATGATCCACGCCTTTTGTCGCTGGAATCTTCGACGTTCTTTTTCATATCTTATTGACTGTACAGCTTGATTTTTTTTATCGTCTGCACAACTCAATTTTTGCTAACTTCATCCTTATAATTCTTAACCTCGTCTTATTTCTTCGCAGTACTAAACTTCATCTAATATTAGTCTCACACATTTTTGTGTGGCACAAGCATCTTCTTGTGCTCCGGGGAAAAACGCCTTAACTGACTTTCATTGGCCAATGCATTTATGTGATATTGGAGTGCATCTTGAATGACTCCTATGAAGCTATTTGAAATTGTACAAGTCTTACCCGGAGGTATTGTTTACGTCCAAGATGACGTCCATCGCCATTTTTGATTTTATGGATTTATGGGTCGTAAACTTCTCCAGATCAAGACTATCAAATGTGACTTCGCTTGTCTAACTCCTTTTTTCAATTAAAATAACCAAAATGTTTCTAAATGGTTTCATACTTTATATTTTCTGATTACTTGATGTCTATGCTACAATCCTCAACAAATGGGATGGGCATATTCGGTTCACTACAGCTCTTCTGTATCATAACCATTATATTTCGAAAGATCCGAAATCCAATTACATTTCCTTTAAAGGCGTTACTCGTTTGTGACTCACTTTTAGTTTCTGAGATAGTATAGGCATTACAAAATTTATAAAAGCCAAGTTTTCAATCTTCTTCAACTTGACAAGACGATTGTTCAGAAAATATAAGAGCTTGGTAAAAGCAAACTATTGACCTGAGGAAAATTTTTGACTGTTTCTGTTTGTATCTATCATTAGCAGATGTTTAGAGAGACTGTTTAGATCAAAAGTAAGCAGAGTGAAGAGATAATTCGCTCTAACAAAAAAACTGTTCGAAATATTAAAATATTGAAGTTACTTTTGCATATTCTTAAGTAATACACTTCCAAAGCATTATGAATTGTTTATACAGTTATCAATTAAATTCGGAGATATGGCTCAATTTTAACCCTGAATGGACTTACTAGTTCATAAGCGAATTGCAACAACATTTTGTGCTGTATGCTTATGTTGTGTTTTTCTGGCTGTTGTTAAGCTCGACTGTATTGTTTTATTTGTTGTATTAAAAATTTTGATTAGATCTGATTTTAATTGTCATAATCCTCAAGTGTTTAAATTTTTCGTAACACTCCGATTTCAGCCAGAGATACAGCCATTCATAGATGTTATGCACATCAAAAACAGGAAAAGCATATTAACTTTCTGTACATAAGGCTCGATAATCTATGAATGAAACAATTTTATCCAGAACCCATTTACTCGATAATAGATAATGGAGACAATTGTCTCTCTCATGCTTTCAAAGGATATTTATGTCATGAACTATACCCCGGAGAATAAGATATTCTCAGAAATATTAAATAGAATGTGGAAATAACGGGGAAGCAGTTATTGTTTAGAGGATATAGTAGATTTTGCTAAACAATATGCTATACAGAGAAAATCATTTTAATATTTGAATGAAGATGATGTTTTTATGTCAGGTACCTAAACAAAGAAAATATAAAGCTATTTCTAGTATCTTAATTTTAGTTGTGTATTTATTTTATTTTAACTCTATTTACAACCGTTTATTTAACTTGATCTGATGTTTGTTTGCTTGTCAGTGTGGGTAAAATATTTTAAGACCCTAAATAATCAGGTTTAAATAACCACGGTAAGGTAAAATTTAATATGCCGACGTCTTTTGTTGTTCATTTTAGTTCTTTTGATTTTAGATGTTACCGAGCTAACCTTTTCTGAAATTTACACGGTTTTGGGGAATAATTCGAGAACCGAAGCAACTAGAATATCCAAATATGGTCTATTGCTATCTTCCGTTGTATATTTTAATTCTTTGGATTTTTAACCTTATCGGATTAGCCCGTTCTGGGTCCGCCATAAGAATGTACTCGTTTTTGAGAAATAACTCGAGAACCAAAGCAACTAGAGTGTTCAAATGTGGTATTCCCCAATTGTTTTGTTATATATTTTATTTTTTTCGATTTTGAACCTTATATATATATATATATATATATATATATATATATATATATATATATATATATATATATATATATATATATATATATATATATATATATATATATATATATATATATATATATATATATATATATATATATATATATATATATATATATATAGCATAGCAAACATATAAGATTAAAATTAATTCCACAGTTATCCAATTATTCTCCAGAAGTTGGCGCAAAGCAGCACACTCTCCTAAAGTAACATACAAAATTCATATGAAAAAAGGTGGGGGAATGATACAATATATATATATATATATATGTGTGTATACAATACAATATATATATATATATATATGTATACAATACAATATATATATATATATATGTATATAACATGTATATGTATATATATATCATATATATATATATATACATACATATATATATATATATATATAGATAGATAGATAGATAGATAGATAGATAGATAGATAGATATAGATATATACACACACACAGACAAATATATATTATACAATTATTACAATATATTATACAATATATTACAATGCACACAAATATATATTATAATGCAGATATTTTGAAATTACAATATAATTATTCTCAAACTTTCAATTTTCTACCTGTTAGAACTTTGTTATATAAAGTCAGAAAATGCAAATTAAGTATTGTTTATACTAATTTTTTAAAATTAAAATTAACTCATGAGCATTTTAAACATTTATTTTATGATTTGCTTCTTTCACGATTTTCTTATGATTTGCTTCTTTCACGATTTGCTTCTTTCACGATCAAATTTCTTAAATTACCACCTTCTCCATTCACCAAATCCACATACTAAAATAGCTTACTGTGTAATTTCTTTTAAACACCCTATTCTTAATTCTCTTAACTTCAATCATTTATTTGCAAAACATCAGCACTTGTTACCCGTAAAAGAAAGCAAAATACAAAAATCCTTCAAATATAATTTACCAATTGGAAGAACTATTTACAATTACAATGAAGTTTCCAGGACATTAAACTCCGATGACCTTACATCATGTGTATGCAGCAATAAAAATCTTGCCCCTTATGTCAACTCCTCTCAAGGACACATTATTACTGGGGATCTAAGTATAGTTCAGGATAATATACTTAGGGATATTATGAATAAAGGATCTAAATTTCGCATTCCATTCTGCCATCACCCTAAACAACTTCTTCAGTCTATATCATTTGATTTTGATAAATTCATATATCAACTTGCTTGCTCACATTCCATTCCTATTGAAGCTTTCCATCTATGGAAGTATACTATCTTACATCTACTTAAAAATGTTATTATAAACACATTAAGTTAACAAAGCCTAGGTATCCTTATAAACAACTCCTATCTGCTATTAAAGAACTACAACAACATTTTGTCATTACTTATGTAGATAAAGCTTCTAATAATTATGCCATCATTTGTTAAAAATATTATGTTTCTCTGTTACAGAATTACTTAAAAAATAATCAAATTTTTAAACCCATTAATAATCAGTCTATCAAAATCAAAACTAAAATGCTAAATTTATATACACAATTAAATATTAATTGTAAGTTTTTTTAATTTCCTTATGTTACTTTGGTTCCTAAATTCCATAAATCACCTTTCAGTTTTAGAACAGTCACTTGTGGACATAATACCTTTACCACTACAGCTAGTAAGTACTTGCTTAACTGTTTAAATAGAATTAATGAATCTCTTAAATTTAGGAATTCAGGATATTTCATTTTGAACAATAGTTTTGATTTAGTAAATCACCTTAGCAAGCTTCCACAAGTTCTTGGTTTCCATACCTTTGATTTTAAAGACCTATTTAATAATATTGTCATTAAAGATTTATATAAAGTAATTATATCTCTTTATCATGACTATCTATCTTCCAATAAAGTTGCATTCAATGTCAAAAACTTTCCCATGCTCTTGCACTTTGTGTTATACAACAATTATATTATCCAAGGTGATAACATTTATTTATAAACATCTGGTGTACCACAAGGTGGCTGTAGTAGTAGTATACTCGCTAACTTATATCTTTATTATTATGAATGTCATTTTAACTCTAATTCATATATTTAGATATGTTGACGACTTAATTTGTATTATCATTGATGATTCCTATCCCATTAATATTGATTTTTACCCATCTTACCTAGAATTAATTCCTAATGAGCCTAGCGTTAGTCAAACTGTAAATTTTTTAGACCTTAATTTAGATACCATCAATAATCATGTAATCACCAATCTATATGATAAAAAAGATTCTTACAACTTCACTATCATAAAGCTGCTATCATATCATTCTTGTAACTCTATTCAATTGTTTAGAAACATCATTTTAAACCAGCTATTTCAAATACATCGACTTTCTGATCCTCGGTTTTACTTTCTCCACATCAATAATCTTAAACGCATTTGTCAAAATTACCAATATCCGGAAATATTTGTAAATAATATTATTAATAATTTCAAATATACCACGTAATAATTTTACACATACATTATTTATCTTTGATTGGATAACTCAGTTTTGAGAATTCACCCATTCTTATCACCTAACTTACCACTTGGCCTGAGTCTAATACTGTTTACTATTTTCGAATGACTATTTTCCACTTGTCCTGAGTCCTATACTGATTACCATTCTTGAAAGCCTCCATACATAATATGTATCGTTCAAATGTATTCATTCCGATGCCCTCTCGCATTGACGAATTGAGGTGAAATGCTCAGTCGCTTGTTCAACTTACTCGTGGTAACAATGCTTGTGAGTTCATATTTCTGTTCGAGGAGGTATTATTTTTCTGATTTGTAATTCAATTGATTTATTTTTCTCCTTCCACTAGCCAGTAGACAGTTCCAATGGTGTCTATAGTTAAATACTATCGCCATTGTCAGAAACTGGCTATTCTATCGTTTTTAATTCGAATTGTATGGCTTTCCTGATGAGAATGCAATTTCGAACTAACCGCCATTTTTTGTGTAGTTTCAATTGATTGTTCTCTATGTCTTAATCTTTTATCTTGAGCAATAAAATGATAAAGTGAAAAGCATTCCGGAAGTCATGAACGTTATCAAGGGCCATACATGTTTCGTTAATGAGGATTCTACGTTTCTGTGTGCATTACTGTTAACTGTATTACAGAAATAATGCACATGGCCCGACGTAGAAAAAAATATAAATTAGATCAGATATATAAGAAATCAAATATAAAAATCAAATATAATCAAACATATTAGCGTGTGGCTAAGTATTTATAGAATACAATGTAATGAAAAGGAATAAGAATATATAATAATATAAATGCATTTACCCCTTGTGCTGCTTAATAGGGTAGATTACGTGATACTGACTAAGCATTTTAACTCAAAAAGGTTACAGTTAATTCTATATAATAAGATTTCAACTGTTGGAAGTGAAACATGGAGATGAATTGTTATTTAAAAATGTTTGAGAATGATCTGTCAATATGTTGCTGTAATTGTAGCAAGGTGTTGAATTTAAAATTAAAATGCGTTTTAATAAATGAAAAAATAAGGTTTGGCGAGTAGGTATTTTGGATAGTGATGTTGAGGAATTTAAAAATATGTTCTTTGTAGAAACATGGTGTACTTAACATTTTTATTCTTAATAACTGGTTATTAATAATATTTTTAAATACTGATTTTGAAAGATTGGATGAATAATGTTGAAGTTTATTTACTTTGAAGTTATAATTTCTGTTTTGTAGTAAATTTTAAATGCTAATGTGTCTGCATTTTAAGTTTTTAAACTAACGTCTAGATAATTGGTCCAGTTTGATGTATATACATTTTCAATTAGTTGTAGATTAGGTGGATAAAAATTATAGTTTAATATAGGTGCTTCATTAGTAATTCCAATAATAATAAGATCATCAATGAATCTGTACATGATATGACTGTTGAAAGGGTACTGAATTTCGTAAAAATGTAGATAAAGGTTCGCCAGTAGTGATTCCTCCCTGTGGTATTCCCTTATTTAATTTGTATATGCAATTTCCTTGAGATATATACTGTTTGAACAGAATGAATTTTAATAATGTTTTAAATTTCAAAAGAGGTGGTTTTAGATTGAGTAAATTGTCCTCATAAATTTAGAATGACTTTATATAAATCATTAATATCAATGTTATTAAAGAGGTCTTTTAAATCAAAAGTTTTAATATCATGTATGTAAGGAATTTGTTTTAAGTTATTAATCAGTTCTAAATACACTGCTCACACCTGAAATCGTAACACCATAAAGAAATTTATGTATCCTTATGAAATTTACAGAATATAATTGCAACGTGGAGATATGTAAATGATTAAAAATCATACCTGGAAAATGAAAGCATTGAGCTTTATTGACATTAGATCAATATGGCAGATCCACCGCAAGCGGCTATGCAGGATTGAATACGACGAGACATCTCGTCAATGAGATGATCAATGGTGTGCTTAGGGATTACATTCCACACAGCATGCAATTGGGCTTGTAACTGAACATGGTTTGCTGGAATTGGGAGTTCCCTTAATCGGTGACCCATGATGTCCCTCCCAGATATGCTCAATTGGCGACAAATCCGGAGAATACGCTGGCCAAGGCAGTATATCAAAGCCTTGTAGACGATTCATAGTTACCCGCGCAGTATGGGGCCTGATATTATCCTGCTGAAAAAGCAATCCAAGCCTGGTTAACAAATATGGCTGTACCACAGGTCTCACAATGTCAGAGACGTATCGTTGTGCCGTGATACTGCCAGAAACTTGGACCAAAAGTGTTCGTCCACCAAATGTTATACCACCCCAAACCATGATACCACTTAAGGGATCTGTGTTGCGACTGATAGAAAAAGCTTCCTGGTGGCGTTATTAAAAGCGCCTCTATACGCGAGTATGGCCATCTGGCATGCCAAAACAGAATCGCTATTCATCCATGAACAGAATGTCTCGCCATGCTGTCGACCAATTGCGTCTCATTTGACACCACTGGAGGTGACGAAACCAATCAAGAATTGTTTGCATAAAAACCACGTTACCTGTAGTGTGGGATAAATGTCGTTGCAACACAGTCACTGTGATGAACGGCTTCCGCGCAACGCTTCTCAGAAGCATACGATCTTCACATGGTGTGGTACACCTGGAAACTCCACTACCTGATCGTGTTGCCGTTTCATTGTCTCTCACGAACCGTAACACACGCCGTTGAACTGTGCTCACATCACGACCGAATAGTTCAACGATCCTCCGAAGACTCAATCTACCCTCACGTAAAACAATGATTTGCTGCCGTTCCGTTGAAGACAGCTGAAAGTATGCGGTACATCGACCTACACATAGCATACTGTGGTAATTTTTACAACCTGAAACCAATGACGCTACAATTTAGCTGTGATATCGCTCCTCCTTGACCTGACGATTTTATGCTGCTCGGCAAGGTGTTACGTCACTATGCGAAACGAAACTGTGTTCATTTGCATATCTCTCCTAGCTGTTTCCATTGCCTGATTTTTTACATAAAGTTACACCTACAACTTGCGATTTCAGTTGTGAGCAGTGTATATATATATATATATATATATATATATATATATATATATATATATATATATATATATATATATATATATATATATATATATATATATATATATATATATATATATATATATACATATATATATATATATAAACGGCCCGGTAAGCTATGACGAAAAATACTTGGTTTGGTGTGTACTACCACGTCGTAAAGTTTGGACCATCTTTTATTAATTACCCTGTATGTATATAAATTTTATAATAATATCTATCACATATAATCTTGCTATTGTTGTATTACAACTATAGTTTTAGCTATCAATAAGAGAGGTCTGTTACATTCACAATTACAGGGGTGCGCGAAGCATAAATTATTAAGAAATGCTGCTCTATCGGATAAAAGTAATCACAGCGCTTCAGAGGATAATTCAAAAAAGTAGAATAACGAAGAGAGATAGAAGAAAACACACGTGTCGAAAACCCAGACCATCTGACTCGTCCAGGGACTAAGAGCAGCAAGATGGGAAAACACACGTGTATAAGAACACAGAGTTGTAGAGAATTAAATATAATTAGTAGGAATCGACATCAGGGGCGCACGAAACGTGTATATGGAAGGCAATACTTTGCCGCATTATTACTGTTATTACCTGCAGAAAATCATATCGATGACACCTGAGATGCTTGTAAAAATACGAATTATTATTCTTTCTCAAATTCAAATATGACTTGTGTACTGAAGAATTATTTCTTTCAATATTATTGAAGTGACTAAAGATTCTCCTAGAACTCATGTATAAGTACACATAATTTTCTTATGGGCGCGGTAGCCCATTGATTAGCGCGCTGGAGTTGCACTCGGTAGGCCCGGGTTCGATTCCAGCCACTGCCAAAGCTGCCGCCGTGTTCATGCGGAGTACGATCACGTTAAACATGTGGGTCCGAAAGTCCTTCCGAGAGGTTGGTGGTAGGGGAAGGAGGGTACGGTCCCTGTGGATGCCTCCCCCACTGGGTTCCGATCTAAATTGGGTGGCATTTCCCGACCGTCCAAACAGTTACCTTACACCTTTCTGGTAGGCCGGACGGTCTGGGTTTCAACAACAACAACATAATTTTCTTATGTAAAATGAAAGATGTTTGTTTTTCTGTGTGCGTGTGTGTATCGTCTGTAGCAGAAAATTTAATTTTTCCTTTAAAAATCATTGAGGTACCTAAACATTCTCATAGAACTCATGTATAAGAACACATAATTTTCTTATACATAATGAAAGATGATGTTTGTCTTCCTGTCTGCGTGTAAGTGTCGTCTGTAGCGAAAAATGTAATTTTTATTTTCAAAATTATTGAAGTGCCTAAAGATTCTCCTAGAACTCATGTATAAGAACACATAATTTTCTTTTATATAATGAAAAAATATGTTTGCCTTTCTGTCTGCGTTTGTGTGTCGTCTGTAGCGGAAAATTTAATTTTTCTTTTAAAATTTGTTGAGGTGCCTAAAGATCCTTTTAGAACTCATGTATAAGAACACATAATTTTCTTATACATAATGAAAAAAGGTGTTTGTCTTCCTATATGCGAATGTGTGTCGTCTGTAGCGGAAAATTTAAGTTTTCCTTTTTAAAATTATTGAGGTGCCTAATGATTCTCCTCCTAGAACTCGTGTATAATCCATTATTTTCTTATACATAATGAAAAAATATGTTTGTTTTAGTGCCTGCATGTGTGTGCCACATGTAGCGGAAAATTTAATTTTTCCTTTCAAAATTATTGAACTGTCTAAATAGTCCCCTAGAACTCATGTATAAGGACACATAATTTTCTTATACATAATGAAAAAAGATGTTTGTCTTCCTGTCTGCGTGTGTGTGTCGTCTGTCTTTGGACTGCTGAAAAATTTAGTACTGAATCAGCCGAACTGCAAGTACGACAAACTGTGGCAAGATGTTTTTCTTTAATTCAAATTGGTTTTTCTGTTATTTTATGCTGAAGCGCTGTTTTAAGCGATATTCACACAAATCGGTTGCTGTGCTATCGAAAATATTATCACAAAGTTTCCATTACTTCATCATAATAAAGATCGAAAAAATTTCTCTCTAACGATATTTGAACCTAATCCATAGGACAATTCCTTCATATTAATTTATGTATTTTGATATCCATCGAAATATGAATTTGTTATTTACTTTTATTTATTTCGCCACATTCAAAAAAAGAATAATAGGCAATTCTGTAGTTTAGAAATATATGGGTGTATATCTTCGCATTATAACAAAGGAATTTTCTTCACATTCGTCTATTTTCAGAATTCCCTATTAAATATCAACCAAAAGCATAAAAAATCGACATTCTCAATATTGTTATTTCTCAGGTTTGCTGGGCGTCATCATGGGGAGAAGTTGATGTTTCTGCGCATGTGTTGCAAATAGTTGCGCGCTAGTACACAGACGTAAAGGATGTGGATTAAAATAAAAGAGTAAAATAATTTTGGTTTAAAATTAAGCGGTTTAGCAATTTGGGGGTGTTATCTGTATTTGTATTACTTAAGTATCGGTCAGATATTTAGGACCCGAGCAATACCGAGTATATCGGTCTAGTATTAAATAGAGCAACAAATCCGTAGAACAATTTATATTCTTTTTAATGGTGATGTAAACTTTAATATGCTCTATAGATTCACTTTTCAGTTTTACAAATCCAAATCTATTTATTTCATTAATGTATACTCAAATATACATCAATATAAATGCAATTAAATATACATATAATTCAAATATCACCCTAACTGCCCCCATGTAATAAGTAGTTTATATGCGAATCATAGAGACACATACACATGAATAATCTATTGATTTAATTCAGTAACCTCGTAAATTTATTAAGTTTAATTATCAAAGGATCATGCAAACTTTAACGGATTTAATAAATTTTCTATCCTTCGTCTTTAGGGAGATAACGTGGAATTTCAGCTATTACAGAAATCGAATGTTCTGCCAAACGTATATTTCTAAATTTGCAAATTTAGCGACAGCAGAGCTTAATAAATCAAGGTTTAATCTACGCTCTTAGCTGAATACTGCTAAATTATCAGGGATAATAATAAATGATTTGCTTTTGCCTCATTTAATAAAATACTGTACGGTTGCTTGATTTGTATGAATGTTTATCGCATTAACTTAAGTGTACTTTAACAGTTTGCAAGCTATAATCCAGCAATGATAACTACAACCCAAATTTTGCTTATGTGTCTGTATTTCTCCTGACTAATAATCAATAATCAATTAAATCCTGAATCGTAAAATTATGAAACATATATCCATGTTAGGCTTTAAGGGGTCCACTATCCAAATCTTTTAATGCCTATAAATGCTTATTTTAAGAGTTGGCGCCTACATTGCCTATTTTAAGAGTTAGCGTCTATAAATTCCTCTTTCAAGGGAAGTTTAAACTATACTTCATTTATTTCCCCTGCTAGTATTTACCATTTCGTTAAAAATGTTTCATGTTGTCTCTCCATTATTTCTTATAAGCTTCAATATCAAGCCCGCTGCGCGAGTGTACACGGATTACATAGAGGCCTATCCAAGACCCTTAATAAGACCGTATCACTTCGTCCATCGGAGGAAGGGGATTTTTGACTAGGAGGTCGTGTATGCTACTTCCTGTTTTTAAATCTGCTTGTGATCTATCTTAGCCGCTATTATTCTGTATAATAATCAATTTGCACTTCCATTCCTGGTATATCATGCCCAATGTGTGAGTATATCTGGATTACACAATCGAATTAAGTGACCAATGTATCCGCTAAGCGGCCCCTTGTTAAGAAAAGTTGCTTATCGGCCACAGCGATTGGGACAAATACGCTTATTTTGACCGTATTACCCAGGTTAGGCAACTGTAACCGGATCGCAAACGTATGTGGTCCGTTAGCGGCTTTTTCTGCTGTTATCAACCCCTGGGCCTATTGTCCAAGCAGTCGTTTGCGCGAAGCGAACGAAGCGCCCGTACAGAGCGTCATCGACGTTTATTTAACGTTTATTGCGTCAGCACAATGGAGGTACCCAGATTGTCCTAAGCATTCCATGTGCATGCTAAGAGGAGGATTATTAATAAAAGACGCTTGCAACCGAAACGCACTGCACTGCGCAGCGGGTCAAAGACACTTATTTAGGTCGTATCGCGCCCACTGCGTGGGTGCACTCGGATAGCAAAAGTGGACTAAGTGCCTTATGTGGTTACTAAGTAGCCGCTTATTAGAAAAGACCGTGTAATTGCCGAATCACCCGCATACAGCACCAAAGACACGTTTACATATAAAGCATTACACACGCTGCGAAGGGATATCCGGATTGAATAAGTAGACTGCGCGGATTATATGCATGCTAAACGAGAGATTCTTTACATGGAGCGATTAGCAGCCGAAATCCACTGCAGCCAAGCAGCGGCCAAAGAAGCTTATTAAGGCGTTTAACGCCCGTTGCGCAGCTGTACCTGGATTTCAAAAGTGGATTGAATGACCTATGCAGCTGCTAAATAGTCGCTTATTAACAAAGATCGGATAGTGGCCAAAGCGCCCGAAAAGTGCACCAAAAACACGATTATTTAGGATGTAATACATCCGTTGCATAGATATACCAGGATTGAATAAGTCGACGGAGTGGATTATTTGCAAGACTTTTTTTTAACGACATTTGATAAAAATGAAACAAAATAAAACCGTATTTTTATTTTAGCTCATTTTATACGATAATGCATATTTTTGCATTAATAAAATCTTTAAAATTTAAAAGAATTATTGAAGCATGTGGAGTAAATCACATTTTTATTCAACATTAAAATATTTTACTTTAGCTATTTATACTGTATTGGTTCAAATTAATTTCTATAACTTAAACGACTGCCGATATTTCCACTTTAAAGTGTTTTACTCTAGCTATTTAAATTGTATTGCTTCACATTAATTTCTATAACCAAAATAAATGCCAGTATTTTCGGGGATTCAGGATGCGAACATTTAATTATAATTGAAGCGAAACTCACTACGAATTCTCGAAAGTCGGAAGAATGATTTAACAACAGGCGACAACCGCTGCACCTTATTAAAAGCTCTTAACTGCAATAGTTTTCTTGATATAGACCTCGACCAACGTCCAAAAATAGGCAAGGTTGTTCAGTAAATGGAGTTATTTCTTGGGATGCCACTGCCCAACACTGGCGAAGGCACTCTCGTATTTAAAGATAAACAAATATTTTCCTGAAGAATATATAACACTTTAATAACACGCGACAACCGTTGCGTCTTATTAAAAGCTCTTAACTGCAATAGTTTTCTTGATATAGACCTCGACCAACGTCCAAAAATAGGCAAGGTTGTTCAGTAAATGGAGTTATTTCTTGGGATGCCACTGCCCAACACTGGCGAAGGCACTCTCGTATTTAAAGATAAACAAATATTTTCCTGAAGAATATATAACACTTTAATAACACGCGACAACCGTTGCGTCTTATTAAAAGCTCTTAACTGCAATAGTTTTCTTGATATAGACCTCGACCAACGTCCATAAATAGGCAAGGTTTTTCAGTAAATGGAGTTATTTCTTAGGATGTCACTGCCCAACACTGACGAAGGCACTCTCGTATTTAAAGATAAACAAATATTTTACTGAAGAGTATATAACACTTTAATAACACGCGACAACCGTTGCGTCTTATTAAAAGCTCTTAACTGCAATAGTTTTCTTGATATAGACCTCGATCAAGGTCAGTAAATAGGCAAAGTTGTTCAGTAAATGGAGTTCTTTCTTGGGATGTCACTACCCAACACTAACGAAGGCGCTCTCGTATTTAAAGAGAAACAAATATTTTACTGAAGAGTATATAACACTTTACAGCACGCGATAACCGTTGCGCTTTATTAAAAACTCTTAACTACAATACTTTTCTTGACGTAGCTCACTACCAAAGTTCGTAGATAGGCAAGATTATTCGGTAAGGAAGAATTGGAATTAGTTGTCTCTTATGATGCCACTGCCCAACCGCTCACGAGGCTCACAGGAAGTAGTGCAGTAGAAAAAGTGTTAGAGGTGGAATTAATTGCAACAAAAATTGTTCTTATTGTAAATGGTAGGTAACACTCTCTTGATCAACGTACTAAAAATATACATCCGTACTGTTGTGCAAAATGCGGGGTTTTTTTGCCGCCATCTTGAAAAAACATGAAAAATTTAAAAAATCACAAAAAATCATATGTAGCATCAAATTACAGGAAATTTCATGCTTAAAAAGAATATGATATTGGTTTAAAAAAAGAAAAGGAAATAACAAAAGGGTGGCCGAAAAACTGAAAATTTTTGCAGTGTTGAAAAACATCTTTTTGTTAATCTAAGAGACTTTAAAATCCTAGGTAGATTTAACTTCGTTCACAATTTTTAAAAAAATGTTAAATTAAAAAAAATAATTAAAATTTTGATTACTTAAGTTAAAATTCCACTTTAAACAAAATCTAAAATTTGAAAAAGGTATGCAATAAAAGGGGTGTTTATAATATAAAATCATATTTATTTCATCAAAATCAAATCTCACCTTCATCTTCATCTAAATCAAAAATGTCTCCTGTGTTTGTATAGTCCTTTCCACAACAGTTTTTACAAACTTCTGAACATGAAAGTCCATATCGGCAACATCTACATTCCATGGTGTTACATGGTTCTTCAACTGGAGTTTGGCAAATACATCTCACAGGCACATCTCGTTTGGCAGACTCCTGTATTTAAAGTGAAACATATTCGATTTTTATACAGTATGTAATATAAATATATGAATGCAATCATTTTTAAATAATACTGGGGAATAAATACGTGTAATTTGCAAAAGTAATACGAAAATATAATAATTCACACTCATAAAAGTTCCAATTTAAGATTATATCTAGATTGACGTTATTTTAAATTTGAGGAATTTATTCAAATCACGAATATTGTAATATTATAATGCGATAAATCTTCGACTTCAAAATTTTTCGTTCTCGGGATATTCCCAAGGTTAATATTCCATTAAGCTTGTCTTCGATGGGGGTGTATTTCAAAGAGATAAAAGATTATAATTGTAAATTATTCAGTGTTTTCAAACGAACATTATTTTTGAAATAGAATATATAAATAAAATATTTTGGTTTAAAATCATACATGATATCTAGATTAATATATATATATATATTATATATATATAATATATATATATATATATATTATATATATATATATTATATATATATATATTATATATATATAATATATATATATATAATATATATATATATATATATATTATATATATATAATATATATAAAGTACTTTGAATATTTTTGTGTCTGACACTGACTGATTTTTCTAAAATAAATGAAAATTTTAAAAATCATACCAATGCAGATTATTTTAAATAATTATTTTTACCAATTTTCTTTTTTTTTCTTCTCCTTTCATCAATTATAATATAAGAAATATATATCAATAATTTAAACTCAAAATCTATTTGGAGCTATACGCATAGTCTAAGGAAATTTTAGTTTTGACTAAATTTCTATAACGATTTGGTATATATTGTAGCGGGTTGAACTGTTCGAGCGCCATTGTAAGGAACCTTGCTGGCGCAACCGTGAATTGAACCATGGATTGGCTAAGCTACTGTCTACCGTAGAGCTACTATAACGGAATCGCAAGCTCTTGCCGTCGAAGTGGATTCTGCATTTCCCATCATCTAATGTCAGACAATCGTGCAAATGATCATCTGACCGTCTACCTCCTGCTTTAATACTTCAAATGATCCTTCTGGTGTTTTTTTATCCTCCATGTTAGCTTCCTGGGTGGTTATTATCCTCCATGTTAGCTTCCTGAGTGGTTATTATCCTCCATGTTAGCTTCCTGAGTGGTTATTATCCTCCATGTTAGCTTCCTGAGTGGTTATTATCCTCCATGTTAGCTTCCTGAGTGGTTATTATCCTCCATGTTAGCTTACTGAGTGGTTATTATCCTCCATGTTAGCTTCCTGAGTGGTTATTATCCTCCCAATTTGAAATTTGCGTTCCATATTCCAAAGTCTACTACATTCATGCTAGTCGTATTAGGGTCACTTTCAAACCCCAGACATATGGCACACTTTTCTTCAATGGTGCCTGAAAAAATAAACCTATATGGTTGCTTTGTTCAGGTACCACTGTAAAGAACCTCTCTGATTTAACCGGGATTAGAACCACGAATCTTCGCACTGGCCAACCGACGCTCTACCGTTGAGCTACTGGTACGAAATTTCAGTGGACTCGGCAAAATATATTACTATAAATAACCAAACCACACCGCACTGTAAACAGAACAAGATTAGTCAATTAAAGATACAGTATAAAGACATTTTCTTCTTTTGAGTTGAAAATAAATAATACATTCAAAACAGATGATTAAACATTGTAGCAATGGTGACCAGGTTTAAATACCGTGTTGTTGCAGAGAAAGACTATTTTTACAGTAAATAATTTGCGTACAGCTATGAAATTTTTGTCAGGACAAGAAAAGTTTCATTTTTGTGATAAATCCCCTTAAAATGTCAATTTTCCTTTTAAAAATATTTCATGCAGGTCTTTCATAATATTTTACTTTCCAAACTATCGAATTACAAGTTCGCATTATTATTTTCTTTTTTTTTAAGTTTTAAAACGTGATATTTTAATACTAATAGATTTGATTTTCTTCCAGTTCATCAATATTTTCATTTAGGTACTAAATTATAAAATTGATATTAGGTTAATTGGTTCTTCTTTAATTCCAGTTTCAAAAGTTCCCGCTGTCTCTGTAATTGTTTCTGCTAATTTCTTCTTTTCTCTACGTTCTTGTCGAAATTTAAGTTCAAATTGATAGATGATTTGATAGATGATTGATTAATGAAAATTCATTCATCAGTTGTAAATAAATTATCTCTGTCTTTATAATTGTCTTGATTTTTCAAACCTTAGTGATTCTTAATGTACATCACCTTAACAACCGTACCAGGCGTGAACAAATACACTTTGCTTTGTAATCGATGGAAGTTCCTGGATTACGTGGTAAAGAATTGTGTAGAATAATCAGAAAAAAAGTCATTGCCAAGGATACCACTTCATTCAACCACATATATTCCCCTTTGTTGGTTAAGATATATTTTTGGCTTGTTTTCATACGATGGGTAAAATCTTAATATCATACGTCAAAGCTAATGGACTGCGACAAAGTTGTGAAGTCGCTGCTGAATAATTTTTAGACTAGGGTTTGACTTTAAGATTTACAGAGGTCAATGTTCGTGGATTAGTGTCAATGCATGTGAAATTTTAGTGTTATTATTGTTTATATGTATATAATAAAAATTATCCTAACCACGAAATTATGTCTGGCTTATTAAGTCCCCTTGAAACATCTCTAAAATGCGATACATTCAGCCCTGATATATTTATAATTATCAGAGTACTACAGTAATTTATTATATTTGAAAATTTAAAACTCCATCGTAAAAAATTAACTTTATTCAAATGACGTCATCGAAATATAAATTGTCTGGCTCTATATGTAAAAGCAATGAATATTTTATTCATATCATTTTTATTTCAGACTCCAGAGGTACATAATTTTGGGTGAAAAAAATTCAGGAATTCTTATACAACTCAACTTACAATCACTTGTTTACATTCTGCATCCATTAAAATTAAGCTTTGGTGTAGAAATAGTTAAAGTTTGATGACCATTTAAACTCCAAAATATTGTAATTACGTTGGCGCAGTATATAGATGCACAAAAATTATGCAAAAATAAAGCGGTTTTAGGACGGATGCAACACTAAATATAAATTTAAAGGAACTTTAAAAATCACGATTTTTACACTAGGAAAGAATATGGATGCCATACTTCATTTTGAAGTGCGTAACGTGATCTCTTCGTATAATATGGGTCTAATTATTATTTTAATTTTTATTTAAAAAACTACCGAACTTATTTTACTGTCTTTGAGTTTTGTTAAAAAACAACCGAACATACTTTGTTTTAGATCCCGTAGTATTCAATGTATTACACTTTTTCAACCCGGGTTCAATCCAAAACTAATTGGATGATATTATTCATTTACATTCACATATGTCCCACAGACCGTCTCAATAACATACTAAAATTTCATTTTGATAAAGTCATTTTTATGGCAGTTATCATGCACATGGACAGAATGACAGAAGTTATAAACATATTTCAACTATGTTGTAAAGTGTTAAAAATGGAGTCCGTGACTCTACTATGATAACTTTGAAAATATATGACAAGTTTCACATAAATAGTCATAGAAATATCTGAATTAGAGATTAGAGTATCAAAAATAATATTCAATTGCAAAGATGTTCCTATTCATGGCAAAAATAAATTCAGGTGAATCTTCAATTGGCGGATATGCAAAAGTAGCACTAATTACAGAATAGGGTTTCGCAATAATATCACTAGAAATACATCTGTCTAAATATACAAACCCCAAACTCGAAAAAAATATTCCAATTTCATAACCTCAGTATAGCCTCATTAAATAATTATGGAACCATCATACATTTTTTGAAAGAAATAAGAAGAATACTTCTATTTATAAATATATCCAATAACGAACATGTAAATGTGTTTACTTTTACGTCTTCTCTGGAGACCAAAGAGCAAAAAAATATTTCCTCACCCTTTTTCGTTAATAAATGTATCTCTTGCGATGAACATATTCAAGATTTTGAATAATATGGTCTGCTGGAATAATGTTTTACTTATTTTCTGCGAGGCTTAATCAAATATTTTGCATCAAAATTCCACTTACGAAAGTAATTCGATAAATTAGTTAGAGACTAGTAACCTATTTTATGCTGAATAATTCGTAGTTAAATGTTCCTACCATGCAAAATTGCATTTCATACAAATTTAGTATGGTCTAGGTATAAATATATTTAATATGAATTTATTTTATTTACCCCTAGACTGTCGTACCGAAGTTAAAGTTTTAACAGAAAATAGAGGACGTATTTTTTGCAACTTGATTAATAAATGCCAATATTTACAGGATAATACACATAAAATATATGAACACCTTACACCTTTCTGATAGGTCGGACGGTCTGGGTCTCAACCAACAACAACATAAAATATATGATGTGTTCAATGCATGTCTTCCCCTACATAATTCAAATGATTTCATTCTTTCACAGCAAAATAATAATGTACAAACTGGACGACACAGTGCTTTTAGCTTTGAATTGTACCTTACGTACAACTTCATTCGTTCATGAAACACCTCTTCCATTGACTCAGAGACACAAACTCTAACATGCACACTAACATTAATAAAATGTTTTAAATAAAATACATACAAATATAGAAACTAACATGCTCACACACACTAACATACACGCATTCAAATCACTTCAAGAATATCAGATTCCGGTTCAGGGATACTTAAAACGTGCTCTTCCATCGAAAACTCAAAATCAAAGTTTCGACCCAGTCACAGTACTTTCCTTATGCATTATTCTATGCATTAAAGGAAAGTAACAAATTCGTTCTGTAAAATATAAACACACATTTAGAAGTTTCATAAAATTCAGTTGCAATCTCGATTAGTTAGCATAGGAGATCTATCTGTAAAACATTTGTTGCATAACGAGTCCTTATATGCAAGTATTATCCGATCAGTCAGTAAAAATCTCTTTCTATAAAAAATAGTGTAGAACACATGTACATAGTTTTATTTAAAACTATGCCTACATCTTGTGCAATTATTATCAGATCACATTCAACAGGAAACGCAATCTGTAGAACAGTAACGTACACCACATATGCAAACTTTATTTACCACATATGCATTGAGCCTGACGAATTATTATCTGATCACAACGAACTCGATTTGTAGAACATTAATGTACACCACTGCAACTTTATTTCTAAAACATAGATGGATTTTTAAGAAATTATCTTAGGGCAACCATTATCACAATGGTTATTACAACACATCTAGTGCAATATATATATGTGACCACATTCATAAAAAATCTGATGTGGGCAACACATAACTTTCCTTATATAATGTAATGAATTTACTACTTTTACAGTAAAAAAAATAGATTTTTCTTTTAGTAGATACTAATATTCTTTCCAAGATATTGAATTTTCGACAATGAGTCGTCATTTTCATTGATTTAGCGTCATTTTCATCCATTTGGCGAGATTTCCGTTAATTTGGCAACATTTTAAAAAGTCACCAAGTTGGCGACATGTCGCCAAATTCGTCGCCAATATCTCGCCAAGCGTTATGGACGAAGACATAAGTTAATCTTACAGCAGATAAATGACTATTGGCGTTCAAATACAAAAGTATTACTCAAAGTATCTTTTATCATGAATGGAACGAGCTAGATCCACGAGAATAATGCCACCCAATTTATCGTATGGTATTACATATGAAAAGTGAGAATGTTTCTCAATAGGAATTTTTTTTTTCACTTTATATGACTTTTTAATAATTTTTTTGAAAAATGTGCAATATCTCGAGAACGGTTCGTGTTAGCTTTCTAAAATTTATGTCAATCGTTTTCTATTGAAAAATTACATAAGAAATGTCTATTTGCGTAACTTTATTAGTGGTTTTGACTTTTTGATGATTTTTTCAAAATTTTATTCGAAAATTTAGGGGGGTTCTGAACATTTGATTACGTACAAAAACAATATAGGCTTCCAGTGTTTACAGATTGTGATTTTTGTACCAAATTTGGTTCGAATCGGTTCATTCGTTCGTCAGTTATCGTCTCCACAGACTCACTGACACACACACACACACATACTTTCACACACACACACAGACATCACATCAAAAGAGTTTGATTCGTGATCAGGGATGCTTGAAACGTGCTCTCCCATCGAAAACTCGAATTCGAATTTTCGACCCCGTCACGATACTTTCCTTATACACTATGTATATAAGGAAAGTAATAAATTCAATCTGCTTAACATGAAACTACACCTCAATTGTATTTTTAATTTAAATTGGTTTCCAGCTAGACAAGTTACTATTGAAACATAATGTAGAACTTCTTGGCTCATAACATGGACCATTTTTATCCGATAACACCAGGAACTCGGGAACCCAGGGACAACCAGGAACTTGGACTTTGAAGAAAAATTTTGCTCAACTGTTGCAATTATTACTTTCCTTATATACATAATGTATAAGGACAGTATTGTGACGGAGTCGAAAATTCGAATTCGAGTTTTCGACGGGAGAGCACGTTTCAAGCATCCCTGATCACGAATCAAACATTTTTGAAGTGATGTCTGTGTTAAAGCCCCAGGCCGCCCGACTCGTCCAGAGGACTTAGAGTATCTATTTGGACGGCCGGGAAGGAAGTGATGTCTGTGTGTGTGTGTGTGTGTGTGTGTGTGTGCGTGCGTGTGTGTGTGTGTGTGTGTGTGTGTGAAAGCCCCAGGCCGTCCTACTCGTCCAGAGGACTTAGAGTATCTATTTGGACGGCCGGGAAGGAAGTGATGTCTGTGTGTGTGTGTGTGTGTGTGTGTGCGTGTGTGTGTGTGTGTGTGTGTGTGTGAAAGCCCCAGGCCGCCCGACTCGTCCAGAGGACTTAGAGTATCTATTTGGACGGCCGGGAAGGAAGTGATGTCTGTGTGTGTGTGTGTGTGCGTGTGTGTGCGTGTGTGTGTGTGTGTGTGTGTGTGTGAAAGCCCCAGGCCGTCCTACTCGTCCAGAGGACTTAGAGTATCTATTTGGACGGCCGGGAAGGAAGTGATGTCTGTGTGTGTGTGTGTGTGTGTGTGTGTGTGTGTGCGTGTGTGTGTGTGTGTGTGTGTGTGTGTGTGTGTGAAAGCCCCAGGCCGTCCTACTCGTCCAGAGGACTTAGAGTATCTATTTGGACGGCCGGGAAGGAAGTGATGTCTGTGTGTGTGTGTGTGTGTGCGTGTGTGTGTGTGTGTGTGTGTGTGTGAAAGCCCCAGGCCGTCCTACTCGTCCAGAGGACTTAGAGTATCTATTTGGACGGCCGGGAAGGAAGTGATGTCTGTGTGTGTGTGTGTGTGTGTGTGTGTGTGTGTGTGTGTGTGTGTGTGTGTGTGTGTGTGTGTGTGTGTGTGTGTGTGTGTGTGTGCGTGTGTGTGTGTGTGTCAGTGAGTCTTTGGAGACGATAACTGGCGAACAAATGGACCGATTCGAACCAAATTTAGTACGAAAATCACGATCTATAAACACTGGAAGCCTATTGTTTTTATACGCAATCGAATGTTCAGAACCCCCCTAAATTTTCGAATGAAATTTTGAAATAATCGTCAAAAAATCAAAACCACTAATAAAGTTACGCAAATAGACATTTCTTATGTAATTTTTCATTAGAAAACGATTGACATAACTTTTAGAACGCTAACATGAATCGTTCTCGAGATATTGTACATTTTTCAAAAAAAATTATCAAAAAACCATATAAAATAAAAAAATATATTTCCTATTGAGAAACATGTTCACTTTTCATATGTAATACCATGCGATAAATTGAGTGACATCATTGTCGTGCATCTAACTCGTTCCATTCATGAAAAAAGATACTTTGAATAATACTTTTGTATTTGAACGCCAATAGTCATTTATCTGCTGTAAGAATAATTTATTTCTTAGTGCATACCTCTTGGCAAGATTTTAGCGATGAATTTGGCGGAATGTCGCCAACTTGGCGACTTTTTTGAAATGCTGCCAAATTAACGAAATCTCGCCAAATGGATAAAAATGACTCTACATCAATGAAAATGACGACTAATTGTCGAAAATTCAATATATTGGAAAAAATATTATTATCTACTATAAGAAAAACCTATTTTTTGTACTGTAAAAGTAGTAAATTCATTACATTATATAAGGAAAGTCATGTGTTGCCCACATCAGATTTTTTTACTAATTGGTTATGTTTTAGGAGAGTGATCTTCAAGCAATGTACATTAATAATGGGAACACATCACGCGTAGTTTTTAACTGACCACGCTCAAAAACGAACAAAGTTTCTAAAACATTAATTTACACCATATATCCAAATAAAAAAAAGTATTCTAGAGGAAGTTTTCGTTTGACAGAGCAGGGAAACAGGCATCCTACAGACAGATAAATGCACCTCCAGTCTGACTCAATGTAAGAATCTTAGTTGCTTCACTCCCTTGCTTCACCGGCCGCCTAAATAGTTGCTCAAGTCTTCGGACGAGTCGGACGGTCTGGGTATTCAACTCACTTGCTTCAGGAACCACAAGTTGTAAAGGAACATTAGTTGGGGTAATCATACTTCCAATTAAACTTACAAAATGTATTATGCTCTTAAAGCTTACTGTAGATAAACATGTTTCCACAGTAATATTCTTATTACAGGAAAAGCTTTCTTCATATACAATTTTATTAAACATTGCTATGTTGTTTCTAAAACCTAACATTAATAGTACAATTTAAAAAATTCTATTACAAAAACGTTATTTCGTAACATAATTATTTGCAAGTAAAATATCATTCTTCCTTTTCATGCTTGCTAATAAATTTCAACATAATATTTCACGGAAAATAATAGCAGAAATAATTCCCATAGATTTACTTCATTTAAGTAGGAAATATTCTACTCTGCTGTGAATAAAATATTTTCAGAATGCCTCAAAGCAATTCATATTCTTGCGGAACGGCAGTTTCTTAATGTAGAATTCCACTTGTAGAATGGCATTCTAGAATGATAATAAAAAGCCTATTTTTTTTTATTCTATACATTATGCATATAAACTCAAATACTTCTTAGAACAGATTCTAAATTCAGAATTTCAACATATGAATTCTGGTTGAAAAAGACTCTATTTATTCTTTTCATAAGCAGTTTTAGAACGTTAGAAACGAGATATAACATTTCAGAAAATTTAAGAAATGAGAAGAAATTAATCATGCAGCAAGATATTTATGGGAAATACTATAACAATTGCAAGCAAAATATATTTATTACTATAAATAGGAAATTATATAATATATCTTAATTTTGGATAATGAACCATTTTGTACACATTAAAAAAAATCTGATGTGGGCAACACATGACTTTCCTTATATAATGCAATGAATTTACTGTATTTACGGTTTACAAAAATGTTATTCTTATAGTAGATACTTATATTCTTTCCGACATATTGAATTTTCTTCAATTAGTAGTCATTTTCATTGATTTACCGTCATTTTTATGAATTTGGCGAGATTTTTGTTAATTTGGCAACAATTAAAAATGTCGCCATGTTGGCGACATTCCGTCAAATTCGTAGCCAAAATCTCGCCAAGCGTTATGAACGGAGAAATAAGTTATTCTTATAGCAGATAAATGACTATTGGCGTTCAAATGCAAAAGTATTACTCAAAGTATCTTTTTTCATGAATGGAACGAGCTAGATCCACGAGAATGATGTCACCCAATTTATCGCATGGTATTACTTATGAAAAGTGAACATGTTTCTCAATAGGAAATATTTTTTTTTATTTTATATAACTTTTTGATAATTTTTTTGAAAAATGTGCAATATCTCAAGACCGGTTCATGTTAGCGTTCTAAAATTTATGTCAATCGTTTTCTAATGACAAATTACATAAGGAATGTCTATTTACGTAACTTTATTATTGGTTTTGATTTTTTGACGATTTTTTCAAAATTTCATTCGAAAATTTAGGGGGGTTCTGAACATTCGATTGCGTATAAAAACAATAGGCTTCCAGTGCTTACAGATTGTGATTTTAGTAAAAAATGTCGTTCGAATCGGTCCATTCGTTCGTCAGTTATCGTCTCCACAGACTCACTGACACACACACACAAACACGCACGCACACACGCACACACACACACACACACAAACACACAAACACACACACACATACTTTCACACACAAACACACACACACACACACACACACACACACACAGACATCACTTCAAAAATGTTTGATTCGTGATCAGGGATGCTTGAAACGTGCTCTCCCGTCGAAAACTCAAATTCGAATTTTCGACCCCGTCACATTACTTTTCTTATGTATATGAGGAAAGTAACTAGACTTTCATTCCGAAAGATTATAAACGATTTTAATAAGAAAGTTGTAGTAAAAGTTGAATGCATTTTCATTTGTTAAATCCAAAAAAATGTTTTTCGTTTAAATGAAACTTAATATTAAAAAGACAAAACTAATGACTGCACATAGAGATATTCTTGAAGACCCCATTTAGACATTCGACATTGTCGTTCACAATTATATTTTATAGTTATTATGCTTTTAATTCATATTTTATAATATATATATTCTTTTACATACTTTTGATATTTAAATCATATTAGTAACTTTCATATAACTAATTGAAATACCAGCTACTTCAATTTAATAAGTAAACTCAACAGTAAGATAAAAGTTTAATAAACAGCGTCATTTTGTAAATATATGTGTACATATTGTTACATCGTATTCTCTAAAATCCAGAATGCAGTTTCAAAATACACAAACGATTTCGAAGATCTGGCTGGATAAGATCATTTATTTAAAGCATCCACTAGAAACCAAATACAAATATTATATTTCTATCTATTTCTAAATATACTACAACAATCAAATCATTATATACAATGAAACAGCAGTTAATTACTCTAGAGATGATAAACACGAAAATTGTATTCTCAAAATTCTGACGTATTCGTATTACATACACAAAACTCGAACTTGTTGAGAATAATAAATCGCTGCAAAGTTGACGATATTATATGACGCTGTAGATCAAATTTGTCATCAATTTTGCCTCCAAGTCTATCTGATAACACACATCCGACAGTACTATTAAGAGGTACATTATTATTATTACTTACACATCCTACAGTACTATTAATACCCTCCCCACATCCGACAATACTATTAAGAGGCATCTACGGATGTTGGCTAAACATGAAAATTGTATTCTCAAAATTCTGACGCATTAGTATGATATACACAAAACTCGCTCTTGTTGAGAATAAATCGCTGCAGAGTTGACGTTGTAAATCAAATCTGCCACCAATTTTGCCTCCAAAACCACCTGATAACGCCCTCGACCCCAGCCGGCCGTACTATTAAGCATCTGCGTACGGCATCTGCGGATGTTGACCAAACATGAAAATTGTATTCCCAAATTCTGACGTATTCATATTATATACACAAAACTCGCACTTATTGAGAATAAATAGCTGCAGAGTTGACTATAAATATGACATTGTAAATAAAATTTGTCAACAATTTTGCCTCCAAGGCCATCTGATAACACATTCCGCCCTTCATCCGGCCGTACTATAAATGAGGCATCTGCGGATGTTGGCCTTGTAGCCCAAGTCTCTCTTGACTTGAGGAAACATTGATTAGGTGGTTTGTGAGCATTAGGGAGATGAATTACCTCAATTCCCAGAGTGGCGGGTTTCTTTTGTGAGTTTTCCCCTTTGCTGCAAAATTGAGCTCTTTCAAGTAGCGATGTAGATCAGATTTTTTAATCACTGCAATAAACCAACGGCCACTGGAGTTATTTCTTGGCCAACAATCTTGGGACCCTGCATGATAAGTGGTTTCATTAAAGGGCGTTGTAGCTCAGTGATGGTTAAAGCACGAGGACTGGAATCGAAGGACTCTTGGCGCTGTCCAAACTATCCCCATATCAACGCAAAGTATGGTCATGTTAAATCTGGTTCAAAAGTCCTTCCGAGAAGTTGGTGGTAAAGAAAATAGGATGCGGTCCTTGTGGATGTCGCCCGTACTGGTTTCTGGTCAAAATTGAGGGGCACTGTCCCGGTCGTCCAAGTAGATAACTTACAGCTTCGGGAAGTTCAGACGGTCTGGGTCGAAAGAAAGAAAGAGTGGAATTTATCGTGTCCATTGAGTTGAGGACTTGCTGAGATGGAAATTGGAGCAAAAGGCCCTCCTTTTATTGGCAATAACCCACAGGTTGCAGTGGATGTTACCTCTATAACACACAAGATCAACCTTGATCTCGTAAGTTTATTTCATGCAATAAGCAAGAAGAAAATAATATCATGTAACTGCAAATAATATAAAAATGAAATATACTGTCTCTTAGATTTTTTGCTTTTTTATTTCATGTTTGCTCTCATATTCCAACGAATTTTCTCATGAGAGAATGTCGGAAAGAATTAACTAAATTTACTAAACGTAAGGAGAAAACTTTCGCCTTTACCTCTGAATAAAATCTTTTCAGAATGCCTGAAAGCTTTTCATATTCTTGCGGAACGAGTTTCTTAAGATAAACTGTCACTTGTAGAATGGATTTCTAGAATAACAACAAAATCAGAAAAATGTATCTTTTTTTCCTTATACATTATGCATGATTTAAAATATTTCTTGAGAAAAGTTCTATATTCAGAATTGCAAAATATGAATTGATACAGACAAAATTACATTATATTACTTCTTATACTTAAGTTTGAAGAATATAAAGAAAATGGAAGATTTTAGAATGTTCAGAGAAATAATCATTATTAATCACCTTTCAAAAGAGTTTTTCGAGAAATATTATAAAAACATATTGCAAAATATTTTAAATCATATAGCTGAAAAGTACTTTATACCAGAGAGATAATGCAATCTAAATTTTTTATTGTAAAGTAGATATTAAGCAATCAAAACGAATTCATAAAATTGAAGGTGCTATTACATTTGGTTATGCAAAATGTATACATTTAGCATCAGATTATTTCTTAAATGGGGAGATAAACCAAACACAACGACTTTATAATTTTTTTCTACTAGCAATTGAGTTCTTAAAGAGAATTTAACTATCTTTAGAAAAACCTTCTTCTTTCCACATTTGTTCTTATACGACATGAAGATATCTTTGCAATCTTATAAAGAAACGTTTTAAAATGCCGTCTTAAGAATGTTTAACATCACAAGCTGTTCATCCTGAAATATAAATAGTTGAAATTAAAAAAACTGCAAACTTTATACAAAGGTGATAAGGTGACTGGCTTAGGTAAAATGGCTGAACGGTAAACTCTTATGCGGCACATGATATTGAAAAAGAAAAGAGATATAATTCTGAAAACCTAATATACAGACCAGTATTGAAGGAGATTAATTGAATGGTATTTGGTGAAATAAATTGAGGATTAATATTTTCAGCATTTTAAAATTGTCATAATACATTTACTTGTTCATATGTTTCAAATTCTTAAAACAAAAGATTGGGACAAAACATTCCCACCTTCGTAATGAATGCTCAAAAACATGCAGAGATTATTGGGTTTTTTTTTCAAATTGCTTTCGTAGGCGCATTTACAATCTAAGTTAAAACATTGCCAGTTACGATTGCATGCTAAGTTGTAGACAGTTTGATAGCATTGAAAAAAAAAGTATATTTTGTGCATACATATCAAATATAACTACCTAAGACATAATGCATGTCTCGTTGAACATGCAATTATTTACTAGAAACCTCACCAACATCTTGTGATAAAATTAAGAGACAGTCCTTTGAATTTGGAGCCTTATGAAAAGAAAGCAAGAAAGACCCATCATGCATAAAGCATTGATTGAGAAACACTTTCCAACTGAAACGCAAATTTTTAAAACATCTAAAATGCGATACATTCAGTGGTGATATTTTTTTAATTATCACACAGCTGCAATAATTAATTTTACTTGAAAACTGAAAACTCGAAAAAATCAAAGAAAAATGAACTTTATTCAAATAACGTCAAAGAAATATAAATCGTCTGGCTCTCTACTAAAAGCAATGAATATTTCATTCATACACTTTTATTCTAGACTCTAGAGTTAAATAATTTTGCGTGGAAAAATTTTGGCAATTCATTAAATTAATCACTTAAACTCAAAAATATTGAAATTGCATTGGCGCGGAATATAGATGCACAGAAGTTATACAAAAATAAAGCGGTTTTACGACGGATGCGACACTCAATATAAATTCAAAAGAACTTTAAAAATCACAATTTTGACTCTGGGAAAAAAGTTGGATGCCATATTTTATTTTCAAGTGTGTCACGTAATCTCTTTATATTATATAGGTGTAATTAGTATTTTAATTTTTATTTAAAAAACTACCGAACATATTTTGCTGAAATTTTTTTTATATATTTTATGAGATAATAATCTAAAATTTTCGAAGCAATTTGTGAAATTTCAATTTGCTTAAAAGATGTTTGAAAAATTCGGTTCCATAGGGTTCAGTGTATTTCATTTTTTCAA
This sequence comes from Amaurobius ferox, assembly GCA_951213105.1. Classification (NCBI taxonomy): domain Eukaryota; kingdom Metazoa; phylum Arthropoda; class Arachnida; order Araneae; family Amaurobiidae; genus Amaurobius; species Amaurobius ferox. Next base: position 59,350,603 of record OX578137.1, read on the forward strand.
CCTGGGTTCAATCCAAAACTTATTGGGTGATATTATTGATTTACATTCCCATATGTCTCACAGACCGTCTCAACAACATATTAAAATCTCATTTTGATAAAATCATTTTTACGACAGTTATCGTGCGAACGGACAAACAGACAGAACGAACAAAGTCATAAACACTTTTCAACTATGTTGTAAAGGGTTAAAAACACACTATTAAACCTTCCATTGAGATAACAAAATTAAGGGGGGAAAAATGCTATTATATTGCTAAGTAACGGAATTAAATCCAATGAGTTTATATTGAGAAAACAATTATCAGGTTGCTAAGCAACAGGATAAACCCAATGAGTTAATACAGCAGTAAATCTCTTTTGATTTAAATAATAAATAAATGTCTATAAGTTTTCGGAATTGCATTTTTGATTGGATTATATCTATCATGGCCTTTGGGTTTAAAGATTACAGGATTATTAATATTTTCAACTTCTTACGTCATCTGTTTTATTTTGGTGAAATATTTTTCAAACCGATATATTGTAGTAAGGGTATACCTTCTAATACACTGGTATAATCTTCTAATCTACGAAAATAAAAGTAGTGCAGGTATGTATTTTAATCCTCGAGAATATAAGTGGTATGCATATTTTTAATACAATTTTAGAGCTTTTATTTTGGCATATATGGATTCCATTTCATATTTTCTGTAAATTTATTTAGAAACGGGATCAAGATGTTTTATTTTTCAGATCTGCTCGTGAAGATAATTTGGTGTAGCGAGAACAGAAATTCATGAATTTCTTTTTAGAAATGTAATTTAAATATTTTAATAGAATGTTTTGAATAACAATGTCATTTAAAACACTACAGAAATTCGCACATGATTGTGAATTTTAAGTTTCATTATATTGCATATTCCATACGAAGAAGGGATATACTGCTAGTACTAAATATAGAGAAAAACTTGTGACGAGGTCAAAAATGCGGCCTGTCTGTCTGTCACGCTTTTTTAGGCCCTTCCCGAATAGATAGAGACTTGCAATTTGGTACACGGCTCAGTCGTTCGATAAAAAACCCTGTAAAAATCGGATTTTTCGAAAACGTTCTATAGAGGGGGTGCCCCACACCAAAGCGTTCGAAAAGTGAAATGATGGGAAAGCATGCTTTGTGATGTGATAGAGACTTCAAATTTGGTGTATGGGTAAATCGTTTGAAAGAAAGAAAGTGTGCAATTTCAGATTTCCAATATTTTCTACTTAAAGGGGTGCCGCACACCAAAACGTTCGAAAAGTGAAATGATGGGAAAGCATGTTTTGCGATGAGATAGAGACTTCAAATTTGGTGTATAGGTAAATCGTTTGAAAGGAAGACAGTGTGCAATTTCAGATTTCCAATATTTTCTACTTAAAGGGGTGCCGCACACCAAAACTTTCGAAAAGTGAAATGATAAGAAAGCATGTTTTGCGATGAGATAGAGATTTCAAATTTGGTGTATGGGTAAATCGTTTGAAAGGAAGAAAGTGTGCAATTTCAGATTTCCAATATTTTCTACTTAAGGGTTGCCGCACACCAAAATGTTCGATTTACAGAATAAATGAGTAAACGCTCCTTTAAAATTTGATAGAGGCTTGAAATTTGGTTTATGGCCTAATCATTTGACGGAAACACTCAAGACGAATATAGGTTTTCAAAAATGTTCGTTTAAGGGGGTGCTCCAGAGAAAAACGTTCAAAAAGTAAATTGATAAAAAACCATGCTTCGGAATGAGATAGAGATATCAAATTTGGTGTAAGGGTAGATAGTTTGAAAGGAAGAAAGTGTACAATTTCAGTTTACCAATATTTTCTACATTGGGGGGTGCCTCACACCAAAATGTTCGATTTTCGGAATAAAGGAGAAACGCCTCATTTAAAACGTGATAGAAGCTTGATATTTGGTATATGGGCGAATCATCTGATAGAAATCACAAAAAGTATAGAGTTTTTCAAAAATGTGTAGTTAAGGGGGTGGGTACTCCGCACAAAAACATTCGAAAGATGAAATGCTAGAAAGCATGCTTCGCGATGAAATGGAAACTTCAAATTTGGTGTACGGGTAAAAAGTTGGAAAGGAAGAAAGTGTGCAATTTCAGTTTTCCAACATTTGTTATTGTAGGGGGTGCCGCTCACTAAAATATTCGATTTGCCGAACAAATGAAAAACGCCTCCTTTACAATGTGATAGAGGCTTGAAATTTAGTATATGGGCTAACCATTGGACAAAAAAACCAAAGATGAATACAGTTTGACAAAAATGTTCTTTAACGGGGTGCTACACAGAAGAAAAACGTTCGATTGGTGAAGTGATAGCAAAAACATGCTTCTCTTCGCGATAGGATAGGGACTTCAAATTTGGCGTACGAGTAGATAGTTTGAAAGGAAGAAAGTGTGAAATTTCTGATTTCCAATATTTGTTACTTTAAGGGGTGCGCACACTAATATGTTCGATTTTCCGAATAAATGAGGCACGCTTCCTTTTAAATGTGATAGAGGCTTGATATTTGGTATATAGGTCAATCATCTGATAAAAACAAAAGACAAACAGAATTTTTCAAAAATGTTAATTTATGGATGTGCTTCACAGAAAAAGGTTCCAATGGAGAAATAATAATATAGGAGTGCCTCGGGATGAGATAGACTTTAATGTGTTGTACGGGAAGATAATTCGAAAGGAAGAAATGCGCAAATTTAGTTTCCCAATATTTTCTTCTTTACGGTGTACTGCACATCAAAATATTCGATTTGTCGAATAAATGTGAAACGCGAATTATTAAAAAGTTTACATTTTTCAGGGGTTGCTTATTGCGAGACTGTAGATTTTCAACGGGTATTCGGCTAGTGTAAAATGTAAACAGCAAAATATGTAGAATGAGTTGTATTAGAATTGCTGTATTTCTTGTAAATTGTCGTAGTATTATGATAATTCTAAAATTATTACCGAGGAATCTATCACATTTTAGAGATGTTTAAAACAGGCAATTTATATGTCAATGCCGTCAGTTGAATAAAGTTCATTTTTTTCGATGAAGGTTTAAGTTTGCAAATATAATAAATTAATGTAGTATTGTGATAAGTCTTAAAATATTACCGAGGAATGTATTACATTTTAGACATGTTTAAATAAAATTGCATTGAAGTTGGAAAGCGTTTCATAATCAATGCTTTAAGCATGATTGATCTTTCTTGTTTTTTATAGGGGGAAATAAATTGTTTTAATGGAATTTTGTTGAGAAACAATATGAATGCGTTTAGATTTGTACCAAACATCATATTTTTGTACATTGGTTTACAGATGTGACCAGGATGTTTTATTTTTCAGATTTTAATCCGTTTATACCCTTTTTATAATAGAGCAATTAAATTTAAAGTTGTAATGGCATTTATTTAAAAGCAATATGAATGGACTTAGAATTTCTTTATTTTAAAATGATTGTTGCAACAAGGTAAAACACGGTTCACAATTTTAGAGCCTTCATTTTTGCAGTATAATTTACAAACTGCGTATTTTTATACATTGGTTTACAAACAGGACCAGGATGTTTTATTCTTCAGTATTGCCTCCGTTTATACTTTATACATTTTATAAGGGAATTAAATGTTAGACTTTAAAGGAACTATTTTAAAAAGAAATATGAATTTGGTTAGAATTTTCACATCGCCGGGTATATCTGCTAGTATATAAATGAAATTGAATGTCTGTTGTATGTGTGTATATGTCTCATCATCAAGGGAGAATTAGCTACATCGAATTTCATTAAATTTTGTAGGTAGACTTAGTCACTTTTACGAAAGTTATCACGCGAACGGACAGACAGACAGAATGACCAAAGTTATCAACACTTTTCTACTATGTTGGAAAGTGTTAAAAAAGAAAAGAAAATCTTTTAATGCTGCATTTCAAATTAGAATTTTATATCTAAGAGGTAAAAATATGATATAATATTTGCAATCTCTGCAATTTTCTATTATATAATCAACTTTCTAATATATTATCTATATATTTTATAATTTTTACAATTTTCTATTATAAGGTATAATGAAAATATAATATAACATCTTATTTTATCCTCTTCATATAATTCTAAACTAAAATATAGCACTCAAGAGCTAGCTGCATGGCGCATTTTTTTTTATTTTTTCATAATGTAAACTTAAATAGTTCGTAATTTGTGCTTTTCCTGTGATCTAAACGGTCTAGTGGTTAAAGATTTGGATAACGCATTCACAGATCTGTTGATGTTGAGTTCTGTCCTCCGAATGAACGTTATGCTTCTTGGATTAAAGTTCTTTTTTTTTGTGATAAACATGGCATTGTGATTTATCACAATAGTTTTAAATAAGCAATGATGCCATAGTAATATATCTTGTGGGTGCTGGTCAAGATTTATTCTAATGGTCAATTCAGAGAAAGCTTTATATAGTTAAAATAAAATGAAGTTGTAACGCTCTCCGTAGCGAACTGGTAAGGCGCCGTGGTAACAGAGTGAAGTCATTCCTTTTGTCGAGGGTTCTGTCCCCGCCAATTTAAGCCGCGTTTTTTTTTCCAGATTATTTAAACGAAGATGTTAAAAAGTTAAAATTAAATATACCAAAATCGAACCTACGGTCGTCGCCCTCTTGGCCGAGAGGCTTGGGGCGTCAAGTTGCGGGGCTGTCGGTTGGGGGTTCGTCTTCCGCTGGGTAAAACGGGTAAAATTGTAATGTTAGGGAATAGTTAGCGTCTTCCGTCGGGGTTGAAGTTGGGTGAGATGAAAGAATTTTCGGATCTGTCAGATCGGTAATTTTTGGTTTTTCTTCTCTAACATTTCTTATATTTCTTACTAAATTATCTGCACGAGATGGAGGACGAACGGTGTTCTTGCGGCTCCACCGTTGCTGGTGGGGTTTCTCTTCGGGCCTGCTGGCTTCGGTGTCGAGCCCACCACCCTTCCTCGTCCAAAGTTCGTGCAGGGCTTGTTTTGCACCATGTGACACCTGCTAACGAAGTCCTAAAATTTTATGCATTTTTGAAAATAGTACATCTCTTTTGTTCGCTCTTTTGTGGGCGTACAAGTGATGTCATTTCCGGTACGTCATTTCCTGTGACATCACTTCCTTCACGTCATTTCCTGTGACGTCATTTCCGGTCAAGCCAACAAAATTCTGAAAAATATGTCTTACTGAGAAAATCACATGGTTAGAACGGCAAACAAAGGGATGGACTCAAACCTACAACCTTCGGAATTGGAACCAGACAACATGACCACTGAGCCAGCCATCTCCCACTCCGACGATCGTGATTAATCAATTTAAACTTAACAGATAGACTGCTGATTAAAAGAACAGACACCAAAACGACTTCACTCGGTATACTCAATGCGAGTGAATGGGCTCGAACCTACAGTCTTTGAATTTAGAGACAGACAATCTGAGCACAGAGCTAGTTAACTCACAGACCGTTGGACCTAATTAATCTATTTAAATTTAACAGAGAGAAAAATCATTAAAAACGACATAAGCCGCTATACTGAATGCTATCGAACGGCTCGACCCCACAGCTTTTGGCATTGAAGTCAGACCACATGACCACTGAGCCAGTTAGCTCACAAATGGACGGTCCTAATTAATATATTTGAATTAATAAAGAGACTGATCATTAAAAATACAGACATCAAAACGACTTAAGTCGCTATACCCAATGCGAGTAGACGAGCGCTCGAACCCACAGCCTTTCAAATCCAAGTAAGACAACATGACCACTGAGCTCGCATAACGTAGAACCTAATGAATTTATTTAAACTTAACAGATTGACTGATCGTTTAAAATCTTCACTTGTAATGGAATTTATTTAAAAGGAATATGAAAAAGTAATATGAAAGTGTTAAAAAAGAAAAGAAAATATTTTAATGCTACATTTCAATTTAGAATTTTATATGTAAGAGGTAAAAATATGATATAATATTTGCAATCTTTGCAATTTTCTGTTATATAACCAATTTTCTAATATATAATCTATATATTTTATGATCTTTGCAGTTTTCTATTATAAGGTATAATGAAAATATAATATAACATCTTATTTTTTCCTCTTTATATAATTCTAAACTAAAATATAGCACTCAAGAGCTAGCTGCATGGCGCCTTTTTTTTATTTTTTCATAATGTAAACTTAAATGGTTCGTAATTTGTGCTTTTCCTGTGATCTAAACTGTCTAGTGGTTCAAGATTTGGATATCGCATTCACGGATCTGTTGAGTTCTGTCCTCCGAATGAACGTTATGCTTCTTGGATTACAGTTCTTTTTTTTTGTGATAAACATGGCATTGTGATTTGTCACAATAGTTTTAAATAATAAATAAACAATGATGCCATAGTAATAGATCTTGTAGGTTCTGTTCAAGATTTATTCTAATGGTCAATTCAGAGAAAGCTTTATATAGTTAAAATAAAATGAAGTTGCAACGCCCACCGTAGCGCAGTGGTAACAGAGTGAAGTCATTCCTTTTGTCGAGGGTTCTGTCCCCGCCAATTTAAGCCGCGTTTTTTATTTTCCAGATTATTTAAACGAAGATGTTAAACAGTTAAAATTAAATATACCAAAATATAACCTGCAATCGTCGCCCTCTTGGCCGAGAGGCTTGGGGCGTCAAGTTGCGGGGCTGTAGGTTGGTGGTTCGTCTCCCGCTGGGTAAAATGGGTAAAATTGTAATGTTAGGGAATAGTTAGCGTCTTCCGTCGGGGTTGAAGTTGGGTGAGATGAAAGAATTTTCGGATCTGTCAGATCGGTAATCTTTGGTCTTTCTTCTCTAACATTTCTTATATCTCTTACTAAATTATCTGCACGAGATGGAGGACGAGCGGTGTTCTTGCGGCTCCACCGTTGCTGGTGGGGTTTCTCTCCGGGCCTGCTGGCTTCGGTGTCGAGCCCACCACCCTTCCTCGTCCAAAGTTCGTGCAGGGCTTGTTTTGCACCATGTGACACCTGCTAACGAAGTCCTAAAATTTTATGCATTTTTGAAAATAGTACATCTCTTTTGTTCCCTCTTTTGTGGACGTACAAGTGATGTCATTTCCGGTACGTCATTTCCTGTGACATCACTTCCTCCATGTCATTTCCGGTCAAGTCAAAAAAATTCTGAAAAATATGTCTTACAGAGAAAATCACATGGCCAGAACGTCTAACGAATGGATGGACTCGAACCCACAACCTTCGGAATTGGGACCAGACAACATGACCACTGAGCCAGCCAGCTCCCACTCCGATGATCGTGATTAATCAATTTAAACTTAACAGATAGACTGCTGATTAAAAGGACTGACACCAAAACGACTTCACTCGGTATACTCAATGCGAGTGAACGGTCTCGAACATACAGTCTTTGAATTTAGAGCCAGATAATCTGAGCACAGAGCCAGTTAACTCACAGACCGCTGGACCTAATTAATCTATTTAAATTTAACACAGAAAAAAATCATTAAAAACGACATAAGCCGCTATACTGAATGCTATTGAACGGCTCGACCCCACAGCTTTTGGCATTGAAGTCAGACCACATGACCACTGAGCCAGTTAGCTCACAAATGGACGGTCCTAATTAATATATTTGAATTAATAAAGAGACTAATCATTAAAAATACAGACACCAAAACGACATAAGTCGCTGTACCCAATGCGAGTAGGCGGGCTCGAACCCACAGCCTTTCAGATCGAAGTAAGACAACATGACCACTGAGCCAGTTAGCTCGCATAACGTCGAACCTAATGAATTTATTTAAACTTAACAGATTGACTGTTCATTAAACTAAACTGACACCAAAACAACTGGACTCGCTATACTCCTTGGGAGTACACGGTTTAAAACTCACGGCCTTTGAAATTAAAGCCAGATAACATAACCACTAAGCCAGTTAGCTCGCATAACATCGATCCCAATTAATTTATTTAAACTTAACAGATTGTCTGATCGTTAAAATAAACTGGCACCAAAACAACGGGACTTGCTATACTCCATCGGAGTGCACGGTTTAGAACTCACGGCCTTTGAAATTAAAGCCAGACAACATAACTACTGAGCCAGTTAGCTTATATGTCGGCCATCTTAATTAATATATTTAAACTTAACGGAGGGACTGATAAAAAAAATTCACAGATACCAAAGAGTTTAACTCGCTATACTCTGTGGGAGAGGATGGACCCGAACACACAGCATATGGAATTGGAATCAGACAATCTGATCACTGAACTAGAGATGTAGATTTTCCGGAAAATTTTAAAATGGAAAATTTTCCCAGAAAATATTTCGTAGTTCAAATTTTTCCAGAAAATTTTGAAATTATTCTCTATGCTACATTTCAGCAGGAATAATATGTTCAGTGACTGTTAAAAGTATTTATTCTTATATCACAGCTACAGTCAAACATATATTATATATCAAAAGCTAAAATAAAGTTTAAATCTATAAATATGTAAAAAATTCTATAAATATCTTGTTTGACTGATCGTTAAAAGTCTTCAGTTGTAATGGCATTTATTTAAAGGGAATATGAATGGATTTAGAATTTCACCATATTTTAAAATGATTGTTGCAACAAGGTAAAACACGGTTCAGAAATATTTTTTGCTACCATTTTAGAGCCTTCATTTTTGCAGTATATTTACCAAACTGCGTATTTTTATACATTGGTTTACAAACAGGACCAGGTTGTTTTATTCTTCAGTATTCCCTCCGTTTATACTTTGTACATTTTATAAGGGAATTAAATGTTAGACTTTAAAGAAACTATTTTAAAAAGAAATATGAATTTTGTTAGAATTTTCACATCGTCGGGCGTATCTGCTAAAATATTAATGAAATTGAATGTCTGTTGTATGTGTGTATATGTCTCATCTTCACGGGAGAATTAGCTACATCGAATTTCATTAAATTTTGTAGGTAGACTTAGTCACTTTTACGAAAGTTATCACGCGAACGGACAGACAGACAGAATGACCAAAGTTATCAACACTTTTCTACTATGTTGGAAAGTGTTAAAAAAGAAAAGAAAATCTTTTAATGCTGCATTTCAAATTAGAATTTTATATCTAAGAGGTAAAAATATGATATAATATTTGCAATCTTGGCAATTTTCTATTATATAACCAATTTTCTAATATATAATCTATATATTTTATAATCTTTGCAATTTTCTATTATAAGGTATAATGAAAATATAATATAACATCTAATTTTATCCTCTTTATATAATTCTAAACTAAAATATAGCACTCAAGAGCTAGCTGCATGGCGCCTTTTTTTTTATTTTTTCATAATGTAAACTTAAATGGTTCGTAATTTGTGCTTTTTCTGTGATCTAAACGGTCTAGTGGTTAAAGATTTGGATATCGCATTCACCGATCTGTTGATGTTGAATTCTGTCCTCCGTATGCTTCTTGGATTACAGTTCTTTTTTTTGTGATAAACATGGCATTGTGGTTTGTCACAATAGTTTTAAATAATAAATAAACAATGATGCCATAGTAATAGATCTTGTAGGTTCTGTTCAATATTTATTCTAATGGTCAATTCAGAGAAAGCTTTATATAGTTAAAATAAAATGAAGTTGCAACGCCCACCGTATCGCAGTGGTAAGGCGCCGTGGTAACAGAGTGAAGTCATTTCTTTTGTCGAGGGTTCTGTCCCCGCCAATTTAAGCAACGTTTTTTATTTTCCAGATTATTTAAACGAAGATGTTAAAAAGTTAAAATTAAATATACCAAAATCTAACCTACAGTCGTCGCCTTCTTGGCCGAGAGGCTTGGGGCGTCAAGTTGCGGGGCTGTAGGTTGGGGGTTCGTCTCCCGCTGGGTAAAATTGTAATGTTAGGGAATAGTTAGCGTCTTCCGTCGGGGTTGAAGTTGGGTGAGATGAAAGAATTTTCGGATCTGTCAGATCGGTAATCTTTGGTCCTTCTTCTCTAACATTTCTTATATCTCTTACTAAATTATCTGCACGAGATGGAGGACGAGCGGTGTTCTTGCGGCTCCTCCGTTGCTGGTGGGGTTTCTCTTCGGGCCTACTGGCTTCGGTGTCGAGCCCACCACCCTTCCTCGTCCAAAGTTCGTGCAGGGCTTGTTTTGCACCATGTGACACCTGCTAACGAAGTCCTAAAATTTTATGCATTTTTGAAAATAGTACATCTCTTTTGTTCCCTCTTTTGTGGACGTACAAGTGATGTCATTTCCGGTACGTCATTTCCTGTGACATCACTTCCTCCATGTCATTTCCGGTCAAGTCAAAAAAATTCTGAAAAATATGTCTTACAGAGAAAATCACATGGCCAGAACGTCTAACGAATGGATGGACTCGAACCCACAACCTACGGAATTGGGACCAGACAACATGACCACTGAGCCAGCCAGATCCCACTCCGATGATCGAGATTAATCAATTTAAACTTAACAGATAGACTGCTGATTAAAAGGACTGACACCAAAACGACTTCACTCGGTATACTCAATGCGAGTGAACGGTCTCGAACATACAGTCTTTGAATTTAGAGCCAGATAATCTGAGCACAGAGCCAGTTAACTCACAGACCGCTGGACCTAATTAATCTATTTAAATTTAACACAGAGAAAAATCATTAAAAACGAGATAAGCCGCTATACTGAATGCTATTGAACGGCTCGACCCCACAGCTTTTGGCATTGAAGTCAGACCACATGACCACTGAGCCAGTTAGCTCACAAATGGACGGTCCTAAATAATATATTTGAATTAATAAAGAGACTGATCATTAAAAATACAAACACCAAAACGACATAAGTCGCTGTACCCAATGCGAGTTGGCGGGCTCGAGCCCACAGCCTTTCAGATCGATGTAGGACAACATGACCACTGAGCCAGTTAGCTCGCATAACGTCGATCCTAATGAATTTATTTAAACATAACAGATTGACTGATCGTTAAAATAAACTGACACCAAAACAACTGGACTGGCTATACTCATTGGGAGTACACGGTTTAGAACTCACGGCCTTTGAAATTAAAGCCAGATAACATAACCACTAAGCCAGTTAGCTCGCATAACATCGATCCCAATTAATTTATTTAAACTTAACAGATTGTCTGATCGTTAAAATAAACTGCACCAAAACAACGGGACTTGCTATACTCCATCGGAGTACACGGTTTAGAACTTACGGCCTTTGAAATTAAAGCCAGACAACATATCCACTGAGCCAGTTAGCTCATACGTCGGCCGTCATAATTAATATATTTAAACTTAACGGAGGGACTGATAAAAAATTTCACAGATACCAAAGAGTTTTAACTCCCTATACTCTGTGGGAGAGGATGGACCCGAACACACAGCATATGGAATTGGAATCAGACAATCTGATCACTGAGCTAGAGATGTAGATTTTCCGGAAAATTTTGAAATGGAAAATTTTCCCAGAAAATATTTCGCAGTTCAAATTTTTCCAGAAAATTTTGAAATTATTCTCTATGTTACATTTCAGCAGGAATAATATGTTGAGTGACTGTTAAAAGTATTTATTCTTATATCACAGCTACAGTCAAACATATATTATATATCAAAGGCTAAAATAAAGTTTATATCTAGAAATATGTAAAAAATTCTATACATGAAAATTTTCGTGCAGCTGCAATGTATTATTTTTCTTAAATATATTTGCTTTCGAAGATTTATAAAAAAAAATATTTTATCTATAATAATGTTTTTTTATCTCAAAATTCCAATTTTAAAACATTTCATAAAAGAAATGGGAAAGTATACAAAATGCATGAAAAGAAATTTAAAATTGTTAAACCTTATCAGAAACGTGAATAATTTACTGTTTGTTATAGGTATAAAATGTAGATTATAAAATACAAGAAAGATCAATCATGCATGAGCATTGATTATGAAACACTTTCCAACTGAAATGCAATTTCATTTAAAAATTTCTAAAATGTGATACATTCAGTGGTGATATTTTTTACATTATCACAGTACTACAGTAATTTATTATACTTAAATATTTAAAACTGTATCGAAATATAAATCATCTGATTCTCTATGCAAAATCAGTGAATATTTCATTCATATAATTTGTATTCCAGACTCCAGAGCTAAATAATTTTGTGTGAAAAAAATTCAGCATATCTTATGTAACACACCTTACAATCGGTTGAGATATTTGCATTCTGCATAAGTTAAAATTAGGCTCCGTTGAAGAAATAATAAAAGTTTAGAGATCATTTAAAATCACAACTATTGTAATGGCATAGGCACGGGATTTAGATACACAGATAATGCACATATACACAGATAATATATGTGTGTGTGTGTATGTATATTCAAAGTATTGGAATCGTGCCGAAGATCGGAACTCGAATTTTCGAAGGATCTACACGTTTTGGGACTTGTAGAACACGAAAAAACTATTTTTAGGAAGACATCTGTGTGTGTAAGGGTGTATCTTTGTATGTTTCTGTGTGTCTGTGAGGATATTACATCCACTCAAATTGAAAACTACTGGACCGAATTTCATAAAATTTGGTAGGTATGTTTATTGTGGGAAATACTGATGTTCATTAGATTATAGTACGATTCGTACTATAATCTAATGAATTACGATTCGTAAGGGTGTATCTTTGTATGTTTCTGTGTGTCTGTGAGGATATTACATCCACTCAAATTGAAAACTAATGGACCGAATTTCATAAAATTTGGTAGGTATGTTTATTGTGGGAAATACTGATGTTCATTAGATTATAGTACGATTCGTAATAAAGGAATCTGCCTTCTTGCCGAATAGCCGGCAGAAATTGCCTTTATCCACTCTAGCTAAAAACTAATGGAACAAATTTAACAAAATTTGGTCTATAATACTTCAATAACCTACAAGTGATTTATATAGCAAATTTAAAAAATTTGGTATATAAATCATTTGTAGGTTATTCTAGTACGATTCGGGAAAAAGGAACGGGTTCTTTTTGCGAAATGGCCCGCAAAAATCGTAAATATAAAAATAAAAGACTACGTGTGGCCAATTATATCAATTAAATTCCTATTTTATACATGATTTTTGACAACAAAAAGAATAAGACTAACCCCATTACTCTAGGACTAGTTGTTCTTGAGATATTCTAGTTTTTTCGCTTTTTCGCTAAGCCGCCTTTGACAATAAGTCCAGCTATCAAATGAGAACCAAATTTAAGTTTAACGTGTAAATTCAATGCCATTTAAAATACTTATGGCTGTTATTTTATGCAGATAAACTCAAATTATTATTGAAAAAATAAAGAGAACGTGAATATGAGTCTGCAGGGAAAGACATGTGCTGCCCACATCAGAATTTTTAACAATATTACAACAATGATTTATAGAAGTGAACGGGGATTATTTGCAGGCCATTGCGAAAAAAATGTATGATCTATATTTAAAGATACACCAAATTTTTGTCGAATAAAATGTTCAACAAATTTAAGCTGTGTACCAAATTTTAACTCTCTTGGACGTAAGAAAGTGCATTAAAAATGCCATCAAATAAGTATATCATATAAGAGTTATATAAAATTAAAAAAAATTTGAGAAATTGTTATCTACCAAATTTATTTTAAAATGTGAAGACTGGCTCATATACAATATGATTAAACCCCTGAAAAGATATTTATTATATAATATATCTTTTTTTTCTTTCTGGAGGATATCCCAAAAGTCAGAATTTAATTGAATTTGTTTTTTTCCCTATATTAAATAATTTTAATTAAAAAACTACTTAACATATTTTACTGATTTTTTTTTATATATTTTATGGGATAATGTGAATATTTCCTAAAAATTTCGAAGCAATTTGTGAATTTTAAATTTGCTTAAAAAATGTTTGAAAAATTAGGTTCCTTAGGGTTCAATGTATTTCATTTTTTCAACCCGGGTTCAATAAAAACTAATTCGGTGATATTATTTATTTATATTCCCATAGGTCCCACTGACCGTCCGAAAAACATACTAAAATTTCATTTCAATAAAGTCATTTTTACGGCAGTTATCGTGCTAACGGACAGACAGACACAATGAACAAAGTCATAAACACGTTTCAACTATGTTATAAAGTGTTAAAAAAGATTATAATTTTAGTTTAAAAGTCGTCTCATAAGAAAGAAAATTTATTTCTAAACTCACGTTGCTTGAATTCTCAAATTCAAAGAAGAGATTTAAATATTTTATTACTTACAAAAAATTTATTATTCACAGTCACAGTATCCACCTATATTGCCCATCTGCCTCGGTCGCGAACAGCCACACAAGAGCGCAAACGCTAACTAAACATGTCCAGTGTCAAAAAAAAAGGATAACGGCTGCATCCTAAAGCATATGTCTGAAATACGGAACTTAATCCCAAACCATAGTTTCAAGTATATTTCAACCTACTCTCGTTTGGAGTTTGGATTTGTCCACTTCAGCTAGGCGCTTATCTAATGGAAAAACAGTAGGAGATTGCATAAGGACAGTAGAAAACTGTCCAATCTCCAACTCTCTGATCTTGAACAGTAGAAGACTGTTCAAGATCAGAGTCGTAGAACTCACCTGTGGATTGTGGTTTCTTTGGCTATGATATTCTGTGTGTATGAACTTGAAGCATTGTGAATCCGTGCAATCTGGTTACAATTTTCTTTAAATTTGAAGCCAACTGTCGTGTTGACTGATTTCGTAGGTCACTATAGAAGTTTTCACAAATATAGCACATTACAAGCTTTCTTTCTGCTGGTGTAGTTATAAGTTTGAAGGACGCTTTAACGAGCGAACCAGTGGTGAATGCTGCGATACGGCTAGGATGGTGCCGACAGACCATTAGAATTGGAGGCACAATTAAAAAGTAATTTCTGCATTCAACAAAAAATTGTAGCGCAATTCTTGGTTAATTTGAATGAGATGTATGCATATGTAGGCTACAGAAACAGTTTATCAACGCACCCATTCATACCTTTCAGCTATTTTAACCATTAGCCTTTTCAACGAAACGGGGAATGCGATGATCTATTGCGATGTATAAGGAGAGGTTGGAGTTTCACCAAACTTCGGATCAAATTATTACTTCTGTGGCTTTATAATGAAAAGATACGCAGTTCAACACTTGGGAAGATATTATGTTGTCTTTCGTCCGAATTTCCACCCTATTGAATATCTGATAGTGGATAGCGTTCGTGAGTAAATTTTATTTGCAGTATTACAATATTATTTATTATACTGTTACTTTGAGTAGCAACCCAGCTTATTTTGTTCCTGCTTTAAAACTCTTTAACTGGAAAATTAGTTTGTGTCAGATCTATAAATGCATTATTCTAGAATTATTAGAAATACCTTTCCCAAACAAAAATTTAGAAAATAAGATAAAAATAATAAAGGACGGGAGACCCAATACACCTTTGCCAAAACTGAAGAGTGTACAGAAAGATAAAAATTACACTTATGCTCGAAATTTTCAAGTTGCTCAATATATGTTTGTACTCTTGATTAACAGGATACAAAAATTTTATCAAATTATTTTGCTGGCTTTTCTTAGTGTTTTCCAAAAATGAGAATGTGTGATAAGGCTTTCACACCTCTGTGTTAAAATTGTATATTAAAGTATTGTTTTATTTCTGTGTGATTGAAAGTGTCAATTTCGAAATGTAAATGTCTTTTCTACATGTTTTCAATTACATTGACTTTTAAGGGAAGTGAACTCTAAAATCGCAAAAGTGTTTATGTTCCAGAAAAATAGTAATAGTTTTGTATTTTCGCTTCTCAGTCGCTAGTTGGGAACTTGCAGGTTTTGCGCACGCGCGCGTTTGAAAAAGGATTTTGGAAGCAGTGTGGAAGGAGTCGTGGAGAAATGTAGACGTGTGTGTTTGATTCGCGTATGATCGCGAATTTTAAGAAAAGGTGGATTAATTTTGAAAGTGGAAGGATGTGATTAAAATATGTAACATAGTTCGACAAGTTGTGCGTAGAGTCGTTTGGCTCGGTTCAGAGATGAGTCACTCGTGTTTTTAAATGAATCAGCCTGGTAGTAATGGAATAATGAGTCTTGTGAAAAGAGAAGATGGTTCTTTCACTGGTCGGCTTGAATCGCTAATAGGGCTAGAGGGAAAGCTCATTTTACAGCGATTTGTATTTGCCTGACTCCTCCTTGTGTCCTAAGGTACGAATCAACCAATCTCCGTAACCAACCAAGATGTCGAATTCCGCCAGCATGATGTTGTGTAGTCAAGTTTCCCGACCATTATGGATTTTGTTCTGCGCAAGAATCTCGATGAGTTTATGCCGAGAGTCCATCCTGATATCCTTTCCCATGGTACAGAATTGTAAATGTTATATTTAAAAGAGACGAGGTAAAGTTTTATATATATTTAGTCTTCCACCTAACGAATAGAGTGTTAATTGTAAAATCCTCGTGAGTATCGAGTCATTGATGATGTTATATGAAAATGTCGTATATGTTCAAAGTATACAAATGTGATATATAAATGTCAAGTATAATATGAGGAATATTGTGTTTATTTTATGTATCAGAAAATATGTGTATTCTCTTGGTTCCTCTTCCTCCAGGGGTGTTCTTAATGGTCACCCTACCGAGTGTAACTCTGAGTTATTGCGAGAAATGCTTGTACTCCACTGTTTTCGATCAACTGCCTTGTTATTTCATGTTTAATAAATGTGTTTGATTTCAAAACTTTGTCTTCTCTGTCGAGTATACCAAAACGTTCGCGACAGAATTGGTGCCGTTACTTTTCTCGGTGAGTGGGGAAGAGCTGAGAGAATTAAAATTTTTAAAAATTTTCTTAAGAATTGAAATTTTGAAGGTTAAAAATTACCGTTGTGCTAAAATGAGTGTTTTCTTAAGTAAACAGAGTTCCATGTTCTGTTTTCGGTATTCTCAAAAACGAGTGTTCTTGGAATTTGATATGTGCCATTTGATAAAAAAAAAATTGATTTGTTTGCCTATTTATGTCATTTGATTTGATAAAAACTGGTTTTATTGTAAATACTGTTTAAGAACATTGCAATTGCATATTGTGTTAAACTATACGAGTATATTTGATTGTTATGCAAAATGGCTCCAATTACTAGAAACAAAAAACTAAATGTCGGTAAGATGAGTAAAAATTCAAGTAAAAAATTAAATTCCTCCTTGAATTTGTCGCTTGATATTGCTACTGAGTCGGATTCTGTTAATTCTAAAAGTAAAGTTAAAAATGTTAGCCACAAAGCTAAATCTAATGAGGAAAATATATCAGATAAATCGCCGGTATGTCTGAATTCTTCTTCTGGCACTTTGCCAAATCAAAACAGTGCTTCATCGGTAAATGATAACATGTTAAAATCATTCCATATTTTCACACCTAAGTTCGCACATCATATTCCAAAATTCTCGGGAAATTCAGAGCTTTCGTTGTCACAGTTTTTGGAAAAGTTAAATTTAGTAGCCACTCATGCAAACTGGAGTGAGTGTGACAAATTAGTTTGTTTGAGATTGAATTTAGAGGGGGAAGCAAATAGATTGATTGAAGAGAATCCAAAGCACAGAAATTGTAAAAATTTGCAGGAAATTATTCACATTTTGAAAGATCATTTTGAAGTGACCGAAAATGTTACTAAAAACATAATTTCACTCGTGAACTTTACACAGAGACCAAATGAGTCGGTTAAACAGTTTTCAATGAGAATCGAAGCTGCTTCATTTAAGGTTGTTCCGGAAGATGTAGATTCCGAAAGTGAGAATAAAATCAGGCAAACACTTTTGAAAACTTCATTTATTAATGGTTTATATCCGGAACTAAAAAGATTGGTGTTGTCACAAAACCCTAGAGATTTTTATTCGGCTAGAAAACTTGCAATTCTTGAGGAATCTATTTTAAATGAAAATAATGCTATGTACTTGACTAATCCGGTACTTACAAAAAAAGGTGTTCTCACACCAGAAAAATATGTTCTCACACCAGATCAAAGTGAAAGTATGTCAGATTTAAAAAGAAAAGTGTTAGAACAGGAAAGGGACATTGAATTTCTTAGGGGTAAAATAGAAAAATTTAAGTTTAATTCAGATAAAGTTAACGAAAAGCGTTCACCGCGTCCAAAGTGTGACAAATGTGGTAAATTAGGTCACGTTCAAGAACAGTGTTGGAAAAAGGTTTTTCAAAAAAAGAGATGTGTACGGTATAAAATGTAGGAAAATTTATACCAGTCCTGGAACTAGGTATCACCAGGGTGAAAGACACAGAGGGCAAATGTCTGCAAATGAGTGGAAGTATAGAAAGCAAGGAACGCAAAATTATAAAAATAAGGAGTCATATAAATCTTTGCAAAATTCCAAAAATCATTCTTCTGGGAATCAGAGTAGATATCCCATGCACAATTATAATAATAGAAAAACTTTTGATAGGCAAACATCACATTTTGAGGAAAATAATATTTGTCATAATATTACAAATTCTTTGTCATCTTCTTCTATTATAAAAGGAAAATTAGTGAGCAGTGAAGTGTCAATATTGATTGATACGGGTAGTTCAATTAATTTAGTGTATGAGGAAGCTTTAAATACTGTACCCATTGCACATATGTTGCTAACATACAAACCAACAATTTTGCGTAGCTTTAGTTCACAAGATACTAAAGTTGAATGTTTAGCCACTATTTCACTAAATTTGGGAAAAGAAAGATTCCCTACCGAATTTTTTGTGTTAAAATCACCAGCTCCTATTTCATATAATGTAATCCTTGGTAACAAGTTTTTACATAAACATAATGCTATTATAGATTATAATCACTTCTGTTTTAAGTTTTCAAACTCTTCCATTCCTTTTGTTGGTTATCAATGTACGAATAATTTACTTTCGATTTCAAATCATGAACCGGCAAATGAGTCGGAAAGTGCAGACTCAAACCTAAGTAGTGTCGCAAAGCGTATTGCTGTGCCTGACTCGCAGATGAGTAGTGGAAAAAATGTTCGTGTGGTAGAGGACTGTAAACCGAAAGAGTTCCATACGAATGCATGTGCAAAATGCAAAGCAGATCTGGCACCGGTAGTGAATGAGTCTCAGGTCATTCGGGAAGAGTATGTGAGCAGAAATTTTTCGGAAAATAATGTAGTGCCACATTTGGGTAGTGAAGAGGTACATATTAACGATTTGGAAAATGGAAGCAAATCTTTTAGAGATTTGGTAGTAAATGCACAGAATGTTACTTTGCATATGGGGGAAAAGCAAAATCATGTTAGAGGTGGTACTGAAGTTAACTTTGTCATTCAACACAAAAACAATCCATGTAATCAGCAATTGGTCCACGTTAATAGATTAACTCCTTTACCTCCTAGACGTAGTGAATTGATTTCTAGCACATATAATGATAACATTGATAATTCTTCAACTCAAGAAACAAGACAATTTAAAAGTAGATATTTTCTAAACCATCAAAATAGGGTTAAAACTCAAAATGTTCCTAATTCACACAAGTATGACTTGCGCCCAAGAGGCCAATTTATTCATTAAAGTTACTTGTCAATTAAGGCAATATGTCAAGAGAGCAATTGGCTCAAAAGTAAAGTAAAATGTTTAGATTATGAAATTCTCACATTTTCAAAAAAAAAAAAAAGACTGATATTGTTGTGAGATGGACAATTATGTTTCATAATATTATATTTTCAATTGTTTCACAAAATGTTTTGCAAAACTGTATGCTATGTTAAAATGGATCCAATATTTCTGAACTTCTGTGTAATTTGCTTTATGTGTCAGTCAGCTGAATGTTCTGTACTGCAAGTTCTGTGCCAGTGCAGCTTTCTGAATGTGAGTGCCATGTTAATCAGGTTGAAGTAGTGTTTTAAAATTCTAAATACTTAAATAATAATTTTTTTTGCTTTACTTTAATGATAAGCAGTAATGTTTTAAAGTAATTTTAAGATAATTAAGTACTTGATGGATTAGAGTTTTGGTAAGGATTTTTAAGGATAACTGATAATTTTTATCTCTGTTTTATTTTATGAATGTGTGAATGATTTTTTTTAATTTAAAGGTCTAGTAAATTTTAGAAATTTTTTTTTTGTCATTTGGTGTTTGTTGACTTATTGGTTGGGGGTACCGCCACCTCTAGGTTTGCAACTTTCTAATGGACTTGTTTCTTGCCTGGGTGCCTGATCAACATTCTTGGTTTGAAAATTTGTCTCATTTTCTAAATTAGTAATTTTTTTAAATGTCTTTTAAAGTAATTTGTTGGCAAGGTTGGATAATAGTTAATAAATTGATTTCTGTGAAAAGTAAATTTATAGAATTTAATTGTAAAATTTTTGAAGAAAGAAAACTTTTTGTTTAGTTAAACTTTTTGTGAGTTGAGTAAATTAAATTTTCATGTCTCTGTGGTACTCACCAGAAAATGTATTAGTGTTTAAGTTTTAAAAGGGGCAATTTCATCATTTGTGTCTTGTTAATTTGGTGTTGTCTTGTAAAGGTCTATGCTTGTATTGAGACTTATTTTTTTTGACTCACGAGTCAAACTTTAGGCCACTCTTGGATTTTGGTTATTATGCTGGTCATGATCTTGTTTGTTTTTGTTTTTTTCTTTGATGTACATGTACATCGCTCAAAATTTACACTAAATTCCTCTCAATGGAACATATGTCATTGGGAACTTAATGCAGGTATTTTCCTAGTATTGTGTGGAAAAATTCCCCGCTTTGCAGGAAATTTTTCTCCCGGGCCCCGAAGGAGTGTGATAAGGCTTTCACACCTCTGTGTTAAAATTGTATATTAAAGTATTGTTTTATTTCTGTGTGATTGAAAGTGTCAATTTCGAAATGTAAATGTCTTTTCTACATGTTTTCAATTACATTGACTTTTAAGGGAAGTGAACTCTAAAATCGCAAAAGTGTTTATGTTCCAGAAAAATAGTAATAGTTTTGTATTTTCGCTTCTCAGTCGCTAGTTGGGAACTTGCAGGTTTTGCGCACGCGCGCGTTTGAAAAAGGATTTTGGAAGCAGTGTGGAAGGAGTCGTGGAGAAATGTAGACGTGTGTGTTTGATTCGCGTATGATCGCGAATTTTAAGAAAAGGTGGATTAATTTTGAAAGTGGAAGGATGTGATTAAAATATGTAACATAGTTCGACAAGTTGTGCGTAGAGTCGTTTGGCTCGGTTCAGAGATGAGTCACTCGTGTTTTTAAATGAATCAGCCTGGTAGTAATGGAATAATGAGTCTTGTGAAAAGAGAAGATGGTTCTTTCACTGGTCGGCTTGAATCGCTAATAGGGCTAGAGGGAAAGCTCATTTTACAGCGATTTGTATTTGCCTGACTCCTCCTTGTGTCCTAAGGTACGAATCAACCAATCTCCGTAACCAACCAAGATGTCGAATTCCGCCAGCATGATGTTGTGTAGTCAAGTTTCCCGACCATTATGGATTTTGTTCTGCGCAAGAATCTCGATGAGTTTATGCCGAGAGTCCATCCTGATATCCTTCCCATGGTACAGAATTGTAAATGTTATATTTAAAAGAGACGAGGTAAAGTTTTATATATATTTAGTCTTCCACCTAACGAATAGAGTGTTAATTGTAAAATCCTCGTGAGTATCGAGTCATTGATGATGTTATATGAAAATGTCGTATATGTTCAAAGTATACAAATGTGATATATAAATGTGAAGTATAATATGAGGAATATCGTGTTTATTTTATGTATCAGAAAATATGTGTATTCTCTTGGTTCCTCTTCCTCCAGGGGTGTTCTTAATGGTCACCCTACCGAGTGTAACTCTGAGTTATTGCGAGAAATGCTTGTACTCCACTGTTTTCGATCAACTGCCTTGTTATTTCATGTTTAATAAATGTGTTTGATTTCAAAACTTTGTCTTCTCTGTCGAGTATACCAAAACGTTCGCGACAAATGCTCGGAGGCTTTTAAATTTGAATTTTTCACAATGTTCATTGTTGCATTGAAAAAGTTCAGAATTTGAAGTTTATTGTTGAAATTAAGTTTAGCATTTCACAGAATATAGGCAAATTTGGGAAATTTTCAACGAACGCTCGGAGAATTTCGTTGCTTTCTTTTCGCCGCAAAATTTCTGTCCTAGTTTCAATGAATACCACAACAATAATAACGTTAATTATTATCATTATTATTATCGCCATTAAATCCCTTGAGTACTGCAGTGCGATTGACAACGCGTAGGGAGAGCTAGGAGGATGGCATAACCTACATTTTAGACCAGAATTTGCCACTAGTACGAAACCGCTCTTCAGACCCCTGGTCGCTTTTTTAAGAGTGCAATTCCTATATTTATTAATATTGAAATGTAACATGCATAATACCATGAGAGGTTTTATTTGAAGGTGTTGAGTAAAACAAAAGTTTTCTGTATGTTGCGACCTTATATCCGGTCTCAATAAGGTGAAGAAAAAGAAAGTTATGGAGATAGTCGCGGAGGGCGCGGTAGCTCATTGGTTAGCGCGCGGGAATTGCACTCGGTAGGCCCGGATTCGATTCCCGCCACTGCCAAAACGCAGCCGTGTTCACGTGGAGTACGATCGCACTAAACATGTGGGTCCGTAAGTCCTTCCAAGAGGTTGATGGTAGGGGAAGGATGGTACGGTCCTTGTGGATGCCCCCCCCACTGGGTTCCTGTCTAAATTGGGTGGCACTTCCTGGCCGTCCAAATAGTTACCTTACATCTTTCTGGTAGGTCGCGCCAGCGAGTTTGCCACGGTCAGAATTTTCAAGGGTTAGAGAACTGGCTGGTCGCCGAAGGCGGCTAGTAAATAATAAAACACCAACGTAAGTTTTATTTTGACAAAATATCTTTTCATCTAGATCTTCGCTTGTTTGCACAAAAGGCGGAAATAAAGCCGTTGTAATTGCCATTTTTTATTATTTGCGCAGAAATTTATGGCATGATTTCTTTATTTATAAATTATTATCCAGTATTTTATACAAAACGTATATATAGATTTTATGTTCGTATAATGTATTTTTATGGTTTAGGCACATTCATTCAAGAACAGATTTTTTTTATAATATGCACCAGACATGAATGAAATCTGTAATAAAATAATTTTTATGTATTTGTTATTATTGATGTGAAATAAAATAATTTTCATGCATATGCACTAAAATAATTTTTTGTTCAAATCAATGTTCGAGAAAAGTTATAAAGGAGTATGGTACGCATTTCCTTTTAAAATGTATCTTCTGGTCAACAGATGATTCACTCACTTCGACTATCTACATAAGCGTTGAAAATAAACACAGGATTCACAGATATAGCACAAGCGTCACATTCAATAAAAAATAATAATCTGATATATTTGTAATTACTTCATCGGTATGACGTGTGTACCAAAACATGACGATAAACTCATAGCATTGTATAAGCAATAAAATTAAAGATACAAATCATATATAAAAATATCATTTAATCAAATAAAACCATCCTATAAGACGTACAAATGTTGAAAAGCCAGAGCGCTTTCGGATATCACTATACCCTTCATCAGTGGCTATATGAAAAATTACCGTGGAAACAAGCTCATATGTAGACCAGCTCATAGCATTGAGCGAGGAAAATCATGTACTGTCCACATTTGACTTTCTTATATTCTTTTAGTTAAACGCTTTTAGTAAGCAGAATTTTAAAATCATAAACTTAGGTGTAGTTATTTAGAAATAAAATAAATGCTTTTTAACAAATATAAAATTACACCAAAGTTCCATGTAAGAGTTTAAAAGGAACTGATTGTATAGTATATTGTGTTAAATTAACTCTAGTAATTTCTAGAGTTAATTGTCCTCATTAAAATTGACACTCGGCGAAATGCAGAATGTTGTCCTTAAGCGAATAGTAACTCTTAATTTCTGCAGCTACTGTCCAATTACCAATGAAACAATTGAGTATACTGTTGTCTTGACCCAGTTCTCTTATTCAAAATTATGTTTACTTTACTTCGGAGAAGGAAATTGCATATGCTTCATTAAATCGCTTCTAAACAATCCTTGCATTCAAATTATTCTATTCAATTTTCACATATCTTCTATTTCACATATATTCTTACAAGAACCATACCTAAACAAAGAGAATGTTCTCAAACCTCCTTTTGGCCTTCAACAATACCACTCTTCTTCCAAAAAAGCAGCGATTGTCATTTTCAACCCAAATTTAACTGTTCACTTAAAACAACAATACCACTCTTCTTCCAAAAAAGCAGCGATTGTCATTTTCAACCCAAATTTAACTGTTCACTTAAAACTACAATCCCTTTCATTTGTTTTACTAGAAATCACACTTCCCAATAACACATCTCTTAATTTAGTCTCTACCTATTTTCCCCCGCGCGACAATATTAATGAGCTCCTCTCGGAATTTTCAGATCTTCAAATTTTATCATCTGAGTATATAATTCTTGGTGACTTCAATTCCAGGGCCCAGATGTGGGGCTATGACTTCATTGACCGACGGGGTTACAGCTTGATCGATTTTTGTTTAGAAAATAACTTAACTGTCGTAAATGATCCGAAGCGGGGTCCTACATTTGTCTCACACTCAGGCAAGGGCTTCCCGGATTTGACTCTGGCTACTTTTGGCATATTTGACAGTATTCAAAATTGGGAGGTCCTCTCAGATGACTCTCTTAGTGATCATAAATATATTAGATTTGCAATTAATGTCGACCTTTCTTTTAATGATTCCTTTTTCTTGAAAACAAATTACAGTTTAGGCAAATTCCTTTATAATTTTAAATCTCACGTTAAAACTTTTACCTCTCAGATTGACTCTATAAATGATACTCCCTCTCTGGACACCTTCATTGAATCTTTTATCAAAAAAACACAGGAATGTGCTTTCAAATTTATTAGAAAGAAAAAATCGACAAAAAATTTTAATTTCAGTTGGTGGAGTCCAGAACTCTCTAAATTCAGAAACTTCGTCAATGCTCTTTATAAAAGAGTAAAGTCTCTTGAGAGGGCCTCCGCTTCTTCTGAAATAATCTCAGAAGCTTTGGTAAAATATAAACTTAACAGAGCAAAATATAAAATTATGATTTACAGAGCCAAATCCGCTGCCTGGAAAAACCATTGCTCAAGCTGCTCTTCCAAATTTGGATCCATTTTCAAGTATACGTTTAAAAAAAATAAACACTTTAACGATATAAACCTTCAATTTTCAGATAATATTAACCTCAGTTACGGTGAAAAAGTTGAGCGCTTGATGGACCACTGCTTCAAAAACGATCCTGAATTCTCTTCATTTCCTCGCTTTCACTTCCTCCTGGCGGGTTGGGCTCGGTTTCGGATGTTGAGCTCCTTCTCGTCTTCAACCATCTCCCCAATGGTAAAGCCCCTGGCGTTGATAACTTAGATTTCAACATCTGGAAAAATGTTTTCAAATCCTTTCCCTCACTTGTCTCCAAAATTATCAACAAAATTTTTTATCTTGGTCATTTTCCTAGCTCCTTAAAAATCTCAAAAATTATTTTCCTGAATAAACCTGGTAAAGACCCCGCTCTCTGTACTTCATACCGCCCCATTTGTTTACTCCCTACATTTGGCAAAGTCATTGAAAAATTTTTTATCAATAAATTAAATTTCTGGTTGAATTCAGAAGGTGCTCTCCATCCCCTCCAATTTGGGTTTCGGGAGGTTCACAGCTGTGAAGATGCTGCACTCAAGCTTGTTAAACATATTGAATCCCTTCGATCAGTCCATCATGTCTCCCTTACCACGGTAGACATCTGCGGGGCCTTTGACAGCTTAAATTGGAATGTTCTTCCCTCTACTTTTGAAAAAATTAACCTCCCTCTCCCTTTTCGTGCTTTTATTTATTCATATTTGTCCTCCCGTTCTATCACTTTTACCGGTAACAATTTGTCCCTCTCTAAATTACTTTCTATGGGTGCTCCACAGGGTTCGGTAATTTCTCCGATCCTGTGGAATATCTATTTCAATAGTATCTTAACCCTTAACAACGACCTCTTCTACCTGCAGGCCTTTGCGGATGATCTGGCCGTGGTCACGTCTGGTTCCGATATTAAATTTACCACCCAAAATACAAATCAAATTCTTGGTCTCATCTCGGATTCCCTCACTTCCTTGAAACTTTCAATTTCCCACGAAAAATCAAAATGCATTATTATCAACAAATACAGATCCAAAAGAAAATATAATCGATGTATTAGACTTCAGAATAAACCCATCAAAATTTCTAAAACTCTTAACTACCTAGGTATTATAATTGACAATAACTTAAAATGGAGCGCTCACATATTCTACTTAAAAGAAAAATGTTTCAAGTTGTCCTCAACATTTGGAAAAATTTCTGGGAATAACTGGGGGGTTAATAAAGCTCTTTTAAAAATATGGTACTTGACTGTAATTGAAAAGGTTATTATTTACGGATCTGGGGTTTGGGGGGGGTAATCTCACACGGGATCAAATTTCAAAACTTACTTCATTACAAAGAATCTTTTTATTAAAAATCTGCCCTGGTTTTCGGACAACTTCGAACATTTCTCTTTTTTCAATTACCGGTATTCCCCCTGTCCATTTAGTCATTAAAACTCTTTTTATTAAATATAACTTTTGGAAACATAAACTTAACTTATTTTCGGACCCCTCCATTCCCTCCCCTGATCAATTTGATTCCCTTTGTTCTCTTTCTAGCCTTCCTCCTCCCCTTCGTGTTTTAAATTTTTCTTCCTCGAACCCTTCCTCGTTTTCTAGGTTTAATGTATTCACAGATGGGTCAAAACTGGATAATAATGTAGGTTTATCAATATGCATTTTCGAAAATGATCGACTGATCGAATCATTATCCTTTAAACTTAGAACTGGAAACACAGTTTTTCAAGCCGAACTTGAGGCCATCAACCAGGCCATCCTCTGGGCCGGCAAAAACAATTTAAAAATCAACATCTTTTCGGACAGTCAGTCATCTATTTCGGCTTTTAAATCTATCAAGAATAAAACGAAATTTCTATCTAAAATTAAAACTAATGCTCAACCCTACAAATCATTAATTAACTTATCCTGGGTCAAGGCCCATTCTAATATTCAGGGCAACGAAGTCGCCGATGAACTGGCCAAACAAGCTACGATCTCCGGCACCCCACTCCTTATACCTTTTCCCTACTCCTTTTTGATTAATAATTGTAAATCTTTCCTTCTTAAAAATTGGCAATCTCTTCTTAATGATTATATTTCCCCCCGGACTCATGACCCTGCCAGAATTCTAAGCTATTTACCCAAAGTCAACCCCAATTTTCAAATTTATAACAAATTCTTAATCTATTTTTTAACGGGTCATGGTCCTTTTCTTGACTATCTTCATTTTTTCAAACATAAACGTTCTTCAAATTGTCTTTGTAATTCATATGGTGACGTAGATCATTACGTCTTTAATTGCCCCCATACCTCAAAATTTCACTTAACCCGTCCTCCAGATAATCTTCGTGAGACTTGGTTCTCTGGTGTCAGAACCAATAAAATTCTTTTAAATAGGTTGAAAAACTGTGTTTTAATTGCGAGAGAAATCTCCAATCAGGTTCCTTAGCAAGCTTGGTGCCAACTGCTTTCAATTTTCTTCGGTCAATGTTGTCCTCCCTGTTCCAGGCGTTTGTCTCTTATTGTTTCTGTACTTACACTTTTTGGTGTCCGTCTTTTGTATATTTTGTTTCCTGTCTATATTTCTCTGTTGTATATATCTGTTTTCCCTGTGTTCCTCGGCTGTTCATATATTTGAAAGTCTTACCATGTACATGTAGTGCTGTATTGCACTTAACTTTTTCCGGTTACCTCAACTGATTGTAACCTTTATTCAGCTATGTTCTTTTTGCTTTCTTTTGTTGGTTTTTACTGTATTGTCCCTTTTCCCGCGGTTGCTCGGATTCTTTTGGCCATACGTTTTACATAAATTTAATTTCATTTTAAGAAAATAATTTAATTTTTACCTCAAAATTCAAAATTTGTTAAAATCTACGTTTCTTTGCCTCCCTTCCCACTGTATTTTATGTAAAACTCTAAAACTGTCTGTATATATATTTACCATGTAACCACTTTATTGAATTTTAAATAATTGCAGACTGAAACTTGGTGACTGACTGGAGGACGGTTTCGGCTAACCTCCTCTCCCGGCCACACATTAAACTGCCGTAAGCCCTAGGGTTGGCTGTGTGGTCTGGGCCTTCGACATATCTTCTATTGCATTGAGTAAGGATTTACTAACATTCAGGGAGCTGTTTTTCATTTATAGTGTTTAAATTTTTATATTTTTGTTCTCCGAATATGTATTTTGTGTAGAATGACCCTACTAAACTTAAAAATATATGGTTATATAAACTCAGTGTCTGATGGATTTGTTCCTATATGGCTACTCAGATATATGTTTGTATTCTCCGCCACTAGAGGGCAGAACAACCATATCAGGCACATTGTTTAATAAACATTTAAGAATGGAGGCACATCTGGAAACAAGATCAAACGTTGAGGTTCGTAGTTTGATAAAATATCTGCGAGTTCAGAGCATAAAACTAACTGAAATGTATCGTTAATTTGTTAAGGTGTATGCTTCGTGATACTGCCAACCGAGAACTCATAAAGAGCTTCTGTTGGGAGGAGCTTGAACATCCACCTTACTGCCCTAACCTGGCACTCAAGCGATTTTCGTTTTTCAGGTATTTGAAGAGCCACCAGCAGGAAAGCGATATGCAATTAACAAGTTCAACAGGCTGTAGTGTCTTGGTGACGAGACTTTGACTCAGATTTCTTCTGGTGTGGAATCTATGCCTTGGTGTATCAATGAAACAAGTGGCTGGATAAGTATGAGATTACGTGGAAAAGTAGTCCGTATAAATTACTGGTTAGATTTGCATTGATATAAAAATAAATGTATTCATACCACAGGCCTTGTTACTTCATTTAATAAAACGCCCTAGTTGCTTGGTTTTCACTACAAATAAACTAATTGCAATAATATTGCACAAAATTTTAAATCTCCTTAAAACCATAGGCCACTTTTGAAATTCAAGTCATTACAAGTATTTTATATGAATAATAACTCTTTTAGAGCATAATTTTTAATTTTTGGACTAAATTAGAATTACATACCCACAGCAGTAACATGGACAGTGAAACGTTGCCACGTATATTTTTCAATGAAGGGCGTCAAATTTAAGGATAGTTTTCCTAACTTTAGTCAGTAAAATTACTATTATGTTAAACTTATTAAAAAGCAATAATAAGCTTATGTTTGGTATTCTACATCTAAGATTGTTCACCTAAGGTGTTTTAAAATCTTCTTTCTGGTTTAGAAACAAAATGAGGCACATTATATTTGAATTGAGCATGCAAAATAACCAAGAATTAGAAAACTACATAAAAATCCGAATTGATAATGGAAGTTGGCAGAAATACAAAAATGCTAAGTGGTGGAAAATAAACTATACGATAATCAATGAAAATTTTCTATTCAGGAGTTGCACGAATGTTCAACCTTGTAGATAACAGAAGGAAGGGAATAAACGGTCCATCAATAGTGCCACAAGCCATGACAGAAATAACCATTTTGGTTGTATTCAATTTACGGTCAACTCTTTGACTCTGTGCTTACTTAGTCAGCACTTTATACGTTTTGGATCTCCTTGGAAATTTGTTTTGTCATAATTACAAATATTGAATTCCAGGATGCTGGAATAATTCCAAGGATCAAATTTTCAAAATAAGCATTCAAGACTAAGGCTAAGACATTTGATAATCTAATTTTGATATTATCAACCAGTTATTTAGTCGGTATTACAGATGTTATAGTTGCTAAAGAAATATGCCATTCCAACCAAGGCCGATATTTGTTAAATTTACCTAAATGTGGCTCATCCAAGAATCGCATGTCTAGTTTTGGCACAGGGAAAATTGTTTGGCAAAGCTGAATATATGCAACTCTTTTTTTTTTGGCATAGGGAACAGTTTGGCAAATCTGAATATATGTAACTCTTTTTTTTTCTTCGGCTGAAAAGTCTTTTTGTATTTTCAACGTATTGGAAACGTTTGTAATTCTTCTAGTTTTACAGAGTGATTTATAGGATTAGTTGTAGGTATAGAACACTCCAAAAACTTCGTTGATACTCATAAAGCTATCGCAAGGGGATAATTAACCAAATTAAAGTTACATTTATTATAAGTAATATAATTACACTTATACTGAAACAAAATACATTTCATTATCATTTAAAATGAAAAATATGTTGTTGTTTTTTGTGCGTAACCAAGTTAGATGTAAAATACCAAATTTTAGAGCCAATCTTGGGCAGTATAATTTTTGA
This sequence comes from Amaurobius ferox, assembly GCA_951213105.1. Classification (NCBI taxonomy): domain Eukaryota; kingdom Metazoa; phylum Arthropoda; class Arachnida; order Araneae; family Amaurobiidae; genus Amaurobius; species Amaurobius ferox. The sequence goes on from OX578137.1 coordinate 59,380,931, forward strand.
AAAACTAATATGGTTATCGTAAAACTGACAACAATCTACCAAAGACTATTTTTCTAGTTTTGAAAACAGTTGCAAAAGAAATGTCAAATCTCCATCAGATGGCAGAGAAAGTCCAGAACCTTAAAAGAGGAACAAAATTACAATATAAAATGTACCTAAAGTGCAAAAAGTGATGAAACCACATGTTTTACATGCAAACATACGGTAAAATCAAATCGTTTCCAACACGAAAAACTTTATTGAGTTAAATAAAGTTCGATAGAATTATTGTATTTGAAAACAAACTTCTATAACGTGACTAATTATCCGTGGTGATTTTGCGGTGCATTTTTCTTATAACTCGATCTCGCTGAAAATCAATAGACTAAAATACTTATTTGACACTTCTTTACTAAAAAATAAAAGTTTTTGAAAATATTAGTGGTTTTAGGAAAATCACAGCTTTTTGAAGAAAGAAACTAATTAACCCGAGATCATATAGAATCACAAATACAGCTATTTCTTGAGTTTCAAAGCCCAACCGTGGTCGAAAATTTTATTCTTTGACCTTTAGATCTATAGCCTCTGGGTTTGGATCCTGATTAGGGGTGGATAGTTCTGGATATAGTGATTTTAAATTCACTTTAAACTGCAGATCTCAGTCACATTTATTCTTTTATGCATAAAAGAACAGTAGATCCATAAAATATTCCAATCCACTTCAATCGGAGACCTGCAAACATCAACCGAAAATCATTCTATTGAATTTTTCATTGTACTCAAAAACTTTCTATATACTACAGAGTAGGTGGATTTCCTCATTTGGCATGGCATCTGTTTGAATATTTTTAGAACCTAACATAATTAAAGAAGATGTTTGTGTGTCTGTCTTTCTGTCTGCGTCGTATGCTGCGGAAAATCGAAGCTTCAGAGAGCTATAAAATTCAGTAGAGTTGTAGTTCAGGTCACCAAATAACAGGACTCTGCAATTTTTTTAAATTTCAATTATTTTCAAAGTTATAAACATTTGAAGCCGAAAACAGGCTGTTTTCCGAATTTTCGTCAAATTTCTTCTTTCATCGCAGTTTTAATCTTTCGAGCACGTTATAGACAGCTGTGGTCACAGTAACTACGGTTTAAATGCGAAATTTTTCGAACTTTGTGAATTTAAAAAATTTTGTTCTGTTCTTTCTTATTTGGTATTATATTATCATTTTGAGTATTGTGCTAAAACTGACATAAATCTAATCGAAACCCGCTGAGATAGAATTTTATATTTCAAACTAAATTTCTTGTGTAAAATTTCAGCTTCAAAATCAAATTTATTGGATAATGTTTGCAAAAAATGGCAGACAATTTATAGTCTCATTCCATCAAAATTAATGTCGAGTCATCAATTTATCAAAATTTGCGTAATTTTTATCAAAAGCGTTTTGATAAAATGTCAAAAAAGCATTTCAAACTGCTGTCAGTTTTGGAAATACTGATGCACTGATGCGAAGATTATTCAATTTATCAGTTTTCTAATTTTACGAAGTAAAAGATTTCGTTGTATTTTCCATTCTCAATTTAGTCTTATATTATCATTATGAATATTGTTCTAAAAAAGGCCATAAGTTTGATCAAACCTCGCTGAGATAGCATTTAATATTTTGAATTTTATTTCTCACACAAAGAAACTATGTTAATTTAAGTTAATCTAAACTTCTAATTACGCTAGAGCTTAGTTTTAAGGACTACACAATTTAGCTTCAGCTAACAAAAGCCGTGTACACAGGACATACACACCGCATGCTTACACTTTCTGGTAGGTCGGACGGTCTAGGTCTCAACAACAACAACACCGCATGCTTATCCCTGTGGATGCCTCCCCCACTGGGTTCCGGTCTAAATTGGGTGACACTTCCCTACCTTCCAAACAGTTACCTTACGCCTTTCAGGTAGGTCGGACGGTCTGGGTCTCAACAACAACACCGCATGCTTATGAGGAGCGTGTTACACACGTGAAGCAAGGCATTTATTTATTTTTTTTGTTCTGAGCGGTCGTATCGTAAAAGCGTGGTTTGTTATTCGGCAATTTGCTGTGTGTTCCAGTGTAATTCTAATCAGAGATAATCATCTTAAATCTGAAACAACGGCAGATGTATTTAAAACACAGTATAAATACGAAAATGTGCTCAAATCAGCTACAAAACACTTTTGAAAAGAAATCCTTTGTTAATAAGGGGCAAGTATTTATTTGACATTGCTTAGTAAATTAACTGAAGCATTCCTCCACTCGACTTCCTCATACCTAAACTCATTTATTTAGTTCTTTGAAACAAATTTTGCAAATTTACAAAATTTAATGAAAAATTTTGAAAAATCTATATCGTTGTTTCAAATAATCCCATTTATAGCATTTTACTATTCGTTTTAAAGAGCATGAGAAAACATTTCGATTGATAAAAAGTTTGGCAATATACCCTTTGGGGGAGAGAGTATCTTGACCCCTCTCCCAAAGGGGGGCTAATGACGTCATGAACACAAAAATTATATCAAGACTAATTTTTACCACAATGATTTAAGCAGTGAAGTTTCGCGGTCATTAAGCCATAAATTATCCCTTTTATACATAATTATATCAATTTCCGTCCTATGCTGTCATGTTAAGGAATATAAAATTTCAAATAAATTTTGATTAGAGTTTTTGATCGAATTTCAAAATATTCTATCTAGGTCTAGCTTCTTTATTAACAAAGCCAGAAATAAAGTTTCGCGAAAATCCATTAATATTTATGACAGCTATAGTGTACACAAGAAATCAACCACAGGTAGACGAGCATCACTCTAAAAGTAGTCAAAACATGTTCAGAAGGTCCTAAAACATATATGGGCATCAAAATCTCAAAATAGATAATTTTCAGGAAAGCAATACTTTACACTCTACAGTAAGAAAAATATAAAAAAAAAAGATTCCATAACTTTCATTAAATTGATATATGAATTTCATTAGGGGATTTCCTCATTACAACCTGAAACTCAGTTGAATGTTTTCTTACAGCAAACAGTGATTCTAAACTGCAGCAGTTATTTTCATTACCCGGATGAGATTGTAAAATACAATGTCTCGGTGTCCTATCTGATGCAAAGTTATATTTGTTTAAATTGGCGCTGGAAAGGGAAATTACATTTTGTTCATTTATACCGCTTCCAAACAAGGGTTGCGTTAAAATATTATATTTTCTTCGGGCAAGATTGCATCATGTAATAATTTACTAACTTTCTTGCATTTTCTGTTTTTCTTTAATACATAAACTTTTTGTAGTCTAAAAATTCTAAAAAAGATTTCTGGTTATTGAAAATTGAAACAAAAAACTAATATGGGCAGTATATGACTTTCTCTGCATAATTCAATGAGTTTACTACTTTCACAGCGAAACAATGACGAACAAGATTTTAACCACATTATTTATAGCATTAAAATATCATAATATTTATGTACTTAATGTATAAGGAAAGTATTGTTACGGGATCGAAAATTCGAATTCGAGTTTTCGACGAGCACGTTTCAAGCATCCCTGATCACGAATCAAACATTTTTGAAGTGATGTCTGTGTGTGTGTGTGTGTGTGTGTGTGTGTGTGTGGAGATGATAACTGACGAACAAATGGACCGATTCGAATGAAATTTGGTACAAAAATCACAATCCGTAAACACTGGAAACCTATTGTTTTTATACGAAATCGAATGTTCAGAATCCCCCTAAATTTTCGAGTGAAATTTTGAAAAAATCGTCAAAAAATCAAAACCGCTAATAAAGTTACGCAAATAGACATTTCTTATGTAATTTTTCATTAGAAAACGATTGACATAAATTTTAGAACGCTAACTTGACCCGTTCATGAGATATTGCACATTTTTCAAAAAAATTATCAAAAAGTCATATAAAATTAAAAAAATATATTTCCTATTGAGAAACATGTTAACTTTTCATATGTAATACCATGCAATAAATTTGGTGACATCATTCTCGTGGATCTAGCTCCTTCCATTCATGAAAAAAGATACTTTGAGTAATACTTTTGTATTTGAACTTCAATAGTCACATTTTTCAAAAAAATTATCAAAAAGTCATATAAAATTAAAAAAAAATATTTCCTATTGAGAAACATGCTCACTTTTGATATGTAATATACCATGCGATAAATTTGGTGACATCATTCTCGTGGATCTAGCTCCTTCCATTCATGAAAAAAGATACTTTGAGTAATACTTTTGTATTTGAACGTCAATAGTCATTTATCTGCTGTAAGAATAACTTATTTCTCCGTTCATAACGCTTGGCGAGATTTTTGCGACGAATTTGGCGGAATGTCGCCAACTTGGCGACATTTTTAATTGTTGCTAGATTAACAAAAATCTTGCCAAATGGATAAAAATGACGCTAAATCAATAAAAATGACGACTAATTAAAGAAAATTCAATATCTTGGAAAGAATATAAATATCTGCTATAAGAATAACATTTTGTTAGCTGTAAAAGTAGTAAATTCATTGCATTATATAAGGAATGTCATGTGTTGCCCACATCAGATTTTTTTTATGCTTTAATTCTTTAATATTCAGAAGTAAAGAGATTACAGGATCCATATCTACCCAATCCTAAAAGATAACCTTATACTTAAAAGTTACATGCAAAATGATTATTTATTTAACAGTATTTAAACTTCTGATTTTTTAATGATTTTTCAAAATTTATTTTAAAATTTTGCAAGATCTTAGTAACGGTTCATGCGAACGTTCTAAAGTTTGTATCATTCGTTTCTTAATAAAAAAAATTACGTCTGAAATCATTTAATTTTTATCTTTATTGAAAATTTTAATTATTTTATAGCTTTTTGAATTCATTTCTAAAATTGAGTGGTATTCCAAGCATTCAATTGCATTTAAAATCAATTGAGTTCTGGCATTCGCTGATTGTAATAATCGTATCAAATTATATTCGAAACGCTTCATTAATTCGTGAGATGGCGCGTCCATAGACTCACGGATACGCACACACACTAACATGACCACACACTAACATATGCACGCACCAACATGAACACACACCAACATACACACACATCAACATGCATACACACCAACATGAACACACACCAACATGAACACACACACTAACATGCACCACGCGCTAATACAAATACCCACACACAGACATCGCCTCAAAAATGTTCGATTCAAGTCGAAAGCTCGAATTTGAATTTTCAACACCGTTACAGTACTGGCCCAATAATATGTATGTAGGAAAAGTATAAAATCAATGTATAAAATCAGCTACAATATCTGAAAGTATAAAATCTGGAATATATACCAGATAGCTGGCTTTCAAATCCTAAGGAGTAAACATTGTGGAGCTTCAAAAAAATTCTGCATGAAAGGCAACAATTTTCGCTCAACAGAACCACATTTTGCCCAAGTCAAATCAATATGAATCCTTATTTTGGTCTTCCTCAAACAAATTTAAGTTGTTAACCCTAGATAATATTCAATTTACACCCATCGTCATACATAATACAATGACTTTATTTCTTTCAAAAACGAATTTAAGATATACAAGTTCCACAGCATAAAGTTCTTGGATTTGATTCAACACCACATAAATTCAAATTGTGCGTTTTTGTTAATTTAGGAGTCCAAATAAAATTATTTGTTCGTACTCACTTGGGAGTACCAGCACGAAGTATATGTGGGTCCGTAAGTGTTCTCGAGACGTTAGTGTTACAAGAAGGAGAGTATGGTCCCTGTGGATGAAGCTCCCATTGAGTTCCAGTCTGAAATGGGTGGCACTTCCCGGCCATCCAGACAGATACCTTACACTTTTGGTAAAGTCGGACGGTCTGGATCAAAAGAAAGAAGAAAATGTCAAAGAAAAGAAAGAAGAAAAATCATCCTCAGGCCAAATGTTTAAGGCACAGATGTTGAACTAGGAGGACTTGAGTTCCATTTCCGACGCAGCGCAAACTATCCCCGAGTCAATGCGTATATGAAGGTCTTACGGACTTAAAGCTAAATCTTTGGGTAAGTCCTTCCGTGAAATTGATGACAGAGGAAGGAGTGAAAATGGTCCCTGTGAAAGTTAGCCGAGTTCTGGTCAAAATTGGTAGGCCCTGTCCCGACCGTCCAAGGGTAGATTGGATGATCTGCGTGGAGAGTAGAAAAAATCCTCTTCAAGACACAGTCCTGTGAAATAGATGAATATTGATAAATTCTTTGACGTCAAAATATATCACTATTACGAAAAGTACATTCTGTCGTGAATGGAACAAACTATATCCCCAAGATTTTCAGAATAATATTGCACATGGAAGGTGAATATATTTGACGATACTGACTACTTTTAATTTCATATAATTATTTTCACAAATGTATTTGAATACGTGGAATATCTCTAGAATGGTTAGGGCTCTAAAATTTAAGTCATTTATTTTTTAATAAATAATTACGTATGAAATGATTATTTATTTAAAGTTATTAAAGGACCAGATATTTTCTTGATTTTTCAGAAATTTATTGATAAATTGTGCAATGTCTCGAGAACAGTAAATGCTAGCGTTCAAAAGTTTATATCAGTTACCTTTATTGAAGCACAGGCCTATTTGATTTAGCGCCTTGGAGTCCACATTTGCAAACAGTATCTTCAGAAACAAAAAACGTGATCCAACGTACCACCGACATAGCTTGTTTATTTATTCATGCTAAATTACGTCGTTTAAAATTTTTCTGTTTATTTTAACTAACTGCTCCCTCTATTCGGGGCAGCGTTCTTGATTGAATGTGCGCTTTTAGCCTCAACGCTGTTTAAAAGAAAATATTTTTCATATAAAATACATTAATAAAATATTATCGACATTTATTAAAAGTGTATAAATATTTATTCTTTTATTTTTATCAATCTGATGCAACGACAAATGACTGTCCAAATGACTACCATTAACAAAATTGGCCGATGACCCTTGAGGCCATAACTAAAATTAAATCAAAATTTAGACTTGAAATAGCAGAAAGAATGCCGACACGAAATTCACACCGAAAAGTTATTTAAATTTCTGAAATTTTACTTAGTCACTTTTTCACTTTCAGAAATGAAATTGTAATCTGCAATGAAATCATCTAATTAAAATTTTATACACTCTCCCCTTTCATATATTTATTAAAAATAACACTATTTCAATATCTAAAGAGAATTCCAAAGAAAAAAAATGGAAGTGGACAAATAAACTATGGATATGTGTTGTCCCAGCTTTTTGCAGTTAAATCTTGTCGATATTTTCCAAATAATGTTTTTTTTATAATTGAACATGATTATCAGGAGTTTAAATTTGTTTAATTTCTAATAAATCTGTATGGCCCCCAAAATATTCAAAACTCATTTAATATGCTTTTCTGCTCAGACAGAGAGTTTACAAGACCAAATGTGACGGTAAGGAGTGATAAAATATATTTCAAAAAATTATACGATATGTTGATGAGGTAACGTAAACGAAACCCTAAATACAGTAATTACGATCTCCAATATGTGCCTGCTTTGCGTATGGTGAAAATGGCTCTGTCATCCCGTCAAATAACAGGAGAAAATAAAAAATTATGATCGGTAAATAAACATAAATCAACCTTTTTAATAAATCAACCTTTTTAATTCCTTGGGGAAGAGCGTTTTACTGTATGGTGCCGAAACATTGAAATTAACAAGGGGCCGATACAACAAGTTGAATGCCTGGAAGACTAAATGTCTGAGGAAAATTTTGGGAGTATTTTTACCGTATATTAATACTAACACTAAACTCTACAAGAGTACTGGACAAGAAGCAATGGAAATAAAAAAACAGTAGATGGAAATGGACTGGACATGTCTTAATAATGCCGCAGCATAACATCCCTGCTGGCACTTACTTGGGCACTTGAAGAAAAAAGATCTCGCGGTTGACCCAAGCTAACTTAGAGGAGACTGGTAGAACAAGAGAGGAATTTGATGGAATGGGCGGGCTGGTCAGAAGCAAGGACTGCAACACAGAATCAACCAGGGTAGCGACGCAAGCTAAAGGCCTTATGTGCCACGATGCACAATGAGCGATGAAGATGATGATGATGATGAAATAAACATAATTGGCATTTCACACTCCAATTTCATGATAAGAAACTAATTATTATGATCACAACTAAATTGGAAATACGTGCGAAATGTTAAGTCCCACTTTGAGATTAACTTAACGCTTGCTTGTCGGTATAAAATTACAAATACCTGGTTCAAGACTTTTAAATAATAACTTATAAAGTACAAAACTTGTCCACTGTGTCTGAGAATTTAACCTCGATCCGCGGTAGAAAAAGCATTCAAAAGATTTCTTAATGAATTACTTTATTTATTACACCTTTTTATTTTTCTATATAACAAATCCATGATTATGTAACAAAAATATAGCAAGCATTGCAAATTGCACTTTACCGCCAAGCCCCAGTTATTTATGATTTTTTCAATTTTTGGAATTGCAAATCAAATGTATTTTTTCGTTTTGAAAGAAAAGTATATACCTTCTACCAGAACACACGAAATGGGCCATTATTCATTACAATCGGTTCAGCTGTAGGTCTGTCAACACTGAAGAATGAAAGGCTGGAACGGCAATCGTAAAAAGTATCATTTTAAAGTTATTTTTTCTCTACCGCGCTAATTGCAATTTTTTAAGCTTTAAGATAGCTTTACAGAGGAAAACGAATAAAGTATTTAGCTTTCTAGGAGACTGAGTTACAGACCCCTGGAAATCGGAGTCTGCCAAGTATAATATACACTTTTCAACCACGGATTCGGATATAAAAGCTTGGCGGAGCGGAACGCTGCCGCGTTGCTAACATAGTATTTCAATTTCAAAAGATGACAAGATTGCAATTTTGGCCCAAAATATATGTTGAATAACATGTAGAAAATATCAGCCATAATAAATAGTATCACTACTTCCTCAATTATTATTGCTCTTCCTTAAAATGTAGGGATTGGACAATTATAGAGCAAAAACACAGTACTGCCAGAAAATCAAGATTTTTATGGGTACTTTGAACATTCTTCGATCCTAATTGATTTGATTTGGAAACACATTTTCTTGCAAATGTACGATAAGAGCACCTTGGCCAAAAATGAACGTTTGCATATGCAAAGAACTGAAACCAGAGCCGTTATATCACCCTCGTTTGACAGTATTTGTGGTTACTGCTATTTATCAGAAATGATAATGCTGAAAGTTTTTCTGCATAAAATTTTAGTCACTCTATATTCACTCCCCTCCAGAAAAATAAGCACGAAATGCAAATTCTCAGATCACGAGCGAACGAATGAATTTTATTGGACGAAACTTACTTCGAGTATAATATGCAAATTTAGAAACACGTGCATAATAGCTATTGGCTTTGTGCCAAATACGTAAATCAGCGTCTTGGTAAAACCAGTCGTTTCTTTCTGTAAATTAAAATGTATTTTCTTACGCTTTTTCTTTTAAACTGAATTTGGTATATTAAAGAAGATGAAAGACTTAAAATGTGCATTATAAAATAGAAAGAACATCGACAGAACGCCTTCTACACTGTTGAAAATTCTTTAAGACCAAATGGTTACATTTTGTCTTTATGTCTTTAATTTTTACTAAAATGGGTTTTATTTTGTGTTTTTCTTCAACTTTTTCTTACTCCCCCTTTTTTGGTTAGGCCTTTTAATTTTAAAATACTTTCAGTTCAAATAACTGAAATCCAGGTGAAGTCCAGATTAACAATATTTTAATCCTCATCTGCCCCTTGTCATTTTCTGATGAACGTGGATAATCGTACTTGAAAAAGGATACTAAGGATTTGAATGCGGTTTTGAATGTGGTTCATCAACTATTTCGCAACTATTATGTGTGCGAAGTTTTTCATTTTTTCCCCTAAATGTGATACTAGTAAAACTTTTTCTCTTAAAAATTTAAAACGCATCCCACCCTTATTCCGATCAGGATATCGAACAATTTCCTAATAAATTTTCTCTTGTCCGAGACAATAAAATATATAAGCATTTTCCTTAGTCAAATCACTATTTTACTGTATTAGCTTAATGCATTGCATACAGCCGTGTGACGTCAAGAGATTTCGAGAATTCCTAGTATGTATTTTTTACCAGCATTTTGTAAATCTTACAATTGAGCTCTCTATTACATAGATTTTCTAAAAACAACTTCAAAAACATATTCTTCTGTAAAATTTCAAATATTGTTTAAATATATAAAAAGTTTATTTTCTTCACAAAAGAAAATATTTCTAAAAGATTAATGCCGATTAATAATCAAGATTAATCGGCAGTCCGCATAAAAACAGGTGCCGGGACGCATCCGGCCCGTAAATCATGGGCTGAAGACCACTTACTTATATCATTCGTTTGCTAATAAAAAATTACATTTAAAATTATTATTTATGTAAATAATAAAGGTCGTACTGTTTTAACGATTTCTTTCAAAAACTCATGGGAAAATTAGGTAATGGGGAGAGTTTTCCAAGCATTCATCAGCGTGTAAAATAATTAGGGTTTCAGAATTCATTGATTGTAATAATCGGACCAAATGATTTTCAAAACACAACCAAATTATTGCCAGGACCGGAATGAATCTGATAAGTGCAGTATATCTATGTTGAACCATCTCATGCAAATGAACCATCTCTATGTTGAACCATCTCTTTAGTAGTTGTTGAACCATCTCTATGTTGAACCATCTCTATGTTGAACACATATCTTGACAGTATATCTATGTTGAACCATCTCATGCAAAATTATGTTTGTTCAACTTCGATTCAGGAGGGGCAATTTTTTTTTCGAACAATTTGTTTCTAAACAAGCCTTACATTTAAATTATTCTATTGTCTTTCAGCACGTTTACTATTTTATTACATAAGGCTTTACCAGCTGTCTGAAGACTTTTTCAGATTGTTTTTCGTAACGTGAACGTTCTGTCTAAAGTACCGGGACATATTGAAGTTTCAAGAGATAAATTTTGAGTTTGTTTCTAGAACGCATATTTTGGGAAATATATGCTCGAGTTTATAAAAGTGAAGTTGTAGGATCTATTTTAAGAAAAATTGTTTCCTTTAGGTCCCATATTTATACTTTTTTTCTGTTTTAAGGATATCACAGTAATTCAGTTATGTTAAAATTTCCTTTACATTTCTTTGTTATCAAATTAATTTTTAAAGAAATTATAATAACCCTTTGATGATTTAAGATAGGATTTAAGTTGTGCTATTTTACCTCTTTAAGGTAGTTTGGCATAAATAAAGTTCTGAATTAACTAAGGTCCGTATAGTTTAAAGTGGATTTCTATCATTAGACGAAATAAAGAAATTTTAACAAAATTAATCTTCTTTTCCTTTCTTAATTATTTCACTTTTAGATGTTCATTTTTTATACTAATTTACCCTTGCTTAGCTCAATCTTTTGTATTGGAAATGTTTTATGTCGTCAAAATATAGTAAATACATCGTAATATCTTTTTATACAAAAATAAATTATTGCAAATTTTTTAACATTGCACTACGAATAGACGGCAAAACGTACAATTCCAAAATTTTACATAGACAAATATAAACCCGTTAACATTTTATTAAGCCATGATTAATTAAAGCAAATATAAGCAAAAAGCAGTGGGTGAAGCTGATTTCCACCTTCTCTGTGATTGCTTGCAGAAAAGTCATAAATATGGTTAAGGACAATGATATTGTTACCTTATTATTGAATTTTATAAACAGAGTGTTTCGCTACTATTGTTATCACGAACAATTACGATTGCAATGTACTTATTATTGCAATTAACAAACATTTGTCCTGTTCTTTATTCTTATAAACAATTACAAACAAAATAATTAGGATAACTAATTTTTCATAACCACTATTGTTAGAACTTTTAGCATGCTAACTCTCTGTTTGATTGAAATAATTTAATTTGTTTACATTTTAAACCGCGTAAGTCCTTCAATCAGTTAAATCTCGAATTATATTTTTAACTGGTTATTAATACAGCTTTGATTTAGTTCCTTACATTATTGTAAAATAAAAAAACGAAAAAGAACTTATCGCACGAGGAAGAAAAATCAAAAGTGCTCTACAGATGTAGACCTTTTGGGATGTGGGAAAAAGTAATTGCGTAAACTAATTTTTCATGACCACGATTGTTAGAACTTTTTGCATGCTAACTGTCTGCTTGGCTGAAACTATTTAATTTGCTTACATTTTACACCGCATCGGTACTTCAATTAGTTACATATCGAATTATATATTTAACTGGTTATTAATACAGTTTTAATTCAGTTCCTTACATTATTTTAAAATAAAAAAACGAAAAGGAACTTATCGCACGAGGAATGGAAATCAAAAGCGCTCTAAAAGTGTAGACAGTTAGGGATGATGGCGCGCGTGTATACCTGTGAGGTGGCAAACAGAAGACGCCCGCCTTCTTCAAGGGTGGGCTGAAAGAGCTCATGAAGCGACCTCCGGGGTTGGTGAGTGTCAGCAAACAAGAAGCGGGGTCGAAAAAGCTCACGAAGTAAGCTCCAGGATTTGTGTATGAGAGAGCAAAGCTCCCAGTTTATAAAATATCGAAATGTTTCAGTTTCAAAATAATCATGCTCGTTTTGTTACGTAAAAGGCTTCGTAAATAATAATTTGTTTTGTATTGTACAATATTCCATACATATTTAATATTCCTCTATAGGAGAAATTTACATACCATACATCTTTGGAGTCTTGTTTAAAGAAGGGCTCACAACTAATTTTTCGTCTAAAGGAATACTTATTGATGTGAAAATAAATTCTATAAATTTTCAAACAAGACATTTTTCTGAAGGTTTAAATGTTTTATTACATTACTTTTCAACACAGCTTTCTTAAATGCAGTTGTGCAAAAATAAAAGCTTTTGTATTTCAAAACCGAACCATACAAGCGAACTTAAATTAATTTCAATCGCACTCCCACTACGTTTTCATATATATTTGCAGTTTTTTATACTTAATTTCATTACAAAATTGTCATAAAGAATCTCCCAATTTTTCTGCTTGCATATTTCTTAATTTTATTGCTTAATTCTATTGAAAAAACAGCCCATTGAAAAATTAATTATCTAGAAAGTCTTATCTATTCTCCAAATCATTCAAAAAATCTACCAGAACAAGTGACGCAAGTAAATATCTATACAGTAAAAACAGCGAATAATATTAATCCGATATAAAATTGAAAGTACGCTCTATTCATAGTCATATTTCATCTAACTTTGTTTTACCTTAATATCAGATTCGTGTCATCCATTAGAAAACTATAAAAATACCTCCACTGTAATGTGAATGACATTTTGACACAATCTTTCAACCTCTTTTAATCTCGAAACCTTTGATAAGTGACTTTAATACCTTTCATCAGAAGAGTATGGAAAGCATTTCCTACCGAGCACAGGATATTTGAAGTATCGAGTAGATAAATATCAAATAATATCGAGTAGATAAATATACAGTCATGAAATCGCTTAAATGAATGTACATTGAGGGCAAAGTATTAAAGCTATTTATTACTACTATGGTTTACTATGGACTTTTCTTAAGTGAGTTTATTCCACTTTGGACAGATTATTTCTTAAGTGAGTTTATTCCACCGTGGACAGAACATTTCCTAAACAAGTTTATTCCACTGTGGACAGAATATTCCTTAAGTGCATTTATTCCACTGTGGATACATTTCTTAATTGAGTTGGTTCCACTGTAGGAACGATACCTCTTGAACGAATTGAGATATTCGGATGACATTTGGCACAATCATTTTTGTTACTTTTTACTGTTCTTCTATTCATTTGGATCCAGGAATAAATAAAAGTGGGGGGAAATTAAATAATTGGCGATTCAAATGGTTGGAGTTAGTTCGCCCTACATCGGACGAAGGGCTGGAATTCAGACAGAATAAATGGTAGGAAACGATTACATGGTTGGCGATGTCAGTGGCTAGCTCTGCAGCGTCCAAAGGAATGAAAAATTTTGTTTCTGCTTAGCATCTATTTTCCGGGTTTACTGCTTTGCTAAACTGATCTGAAATTTTGTAAATCATGAAATACAATAAACTAACCCAATGAAATAAATTTCATTTCATATGCGGATATTTTATTCCATTAAGCAATACATCTGCAACCTGTTGGTCGCAAGCCAGAAATACAAAAAAAGAAATCTGAACTTTTATTGTTTTTGTAATAAAACTTACTGTCCTACTAAGTCGTAAAATTTTAAGTACGAGCTCCAAACGTTACTCAATTAAGAAAATGTTTATCAATCTCTTTAATTTTCACTTTCTCACACTATTAAATATAGTATAGAAAAAGTATTGTTTTCACAAATTTTTATTTTGAGATTTTGAGATCAATATATGTTTTAGGATCTCCTAAGCACAATTTGAAAATTTTTAGAGTGATGTCCGTCCGTCTGTATACCTGTCTGTCTGTGGTCGATTTCTTATCTACCATATATTAATGGATAGCTGCCACAAATATTAATGGATTTTCACAAAACTTTATATCCGTCTTTGTTAAAAATCTTGAACTAGATAAATTTTTCTTAATTTTTATATTTTCTTAACATGCCCACATAGGACAAAATTTGAAATAATTATGTACAAAAGGGTTTGTTTATAGAGCCATGATTACGAAACTTCAGTCATTGTAGTAAAAAATGGCCACGGATACAGCTGCACGGATACGCAAATCAAACTCGCATATACAAAATAGACGTATTTTTCGAAAATAATTGTATCGTGTTTTAACATCCACAAAATCTATGAATCTAACAAAAACTAGATTTCGAATACTCAACTCTGTAACAATACTTTGCCTATACATAGTATGGGGCGTACTAGTAAATGTCCCCGACTTTACACAGAATTTAGGATGCAAACCTCTGATTAAAATTACATCGGAACTCACAGAAAATTCTATAAAACCAAAGAACGCTTTAGCAATAAGCCCACTTCCAAAGAAAATTTAAAAAAGAGGGCGCCTACAAGGCTATTTCACGACCACTTCGCTTTTCTAAAAGCTCTAACCTGCAATAGCTTTCTTGCAGTAGCTCTCGACCGGGCACTAGTACTCGTAGCAAATATACCCGGTGTTATTCGGTATCGAAAGCAGAGAACAACTTAATTTATTTATTCAATTTTTCAAAGTAGGACTTTCGTTAAAATTGACTATCGTTATTGTTAGATTTCAAAAATCTTTTTTTGTAAATATGCAACTGAAAGTTATATATTAATATAAGAAGCACTTTGTACATCTTTCTATAATTCAAATATCCGACTGGCATGCAATTCTCACTCTTATTTAGGAATGCACTCGAATTACGTAAGTTGACAGAGCGGCCTATGCGCCCGTATTATCAATCAACTTCTAATTTTATGGGAGAAGTCATAGGAATGTACTCGAGACGGTGAGTGAGCTGTAGTGAACAGGGGCTGATCTCCCGAGCTCGCGAAGCGAACTCCGGGAGGTTCCCCAATTGGTGTATTACGTCTGCGTCACAAAAAAACATCGCAAAGAGAGCGTAGAAATCGCCAGCGATTTTCGGCTTTGGTGAACATCAGCGAGCAGGGCGGAACCACCTAGTATATATAAAAAAGAAAATTTTCACATGTGATAATGATTGTGAAGCTGAATATTGTTTCAGACATCCAAGTCTGAATATGCAAATATAAAAAGGATGCACTTAAAAAAATAACGTTTTATTGCTTTTATTTGTATTATTATTATAGAAGATTGCAGGGAATGTAAAAGTGCATTAAATATTGTGAAGAAAATAGCCTAAGGATGCATAGATGGGTACTCAAGTGCTGTTCGGAAAGGATAAAAGTTACTTAAAATGATTATACCAAATGTGAATTGATTCACAGATATCTTGCACCCGCACAGCAGTCGTATTTATCATTAGCTGTAGCTGCTAAAACGTGACTGCTAAACATGTGACCCTCTAAAAGGCAGATAAAAAATTAACCGCTAGATGGAGGCAACGCAGCAGGTGAATATAAAATAAAAAGTTAAAATTTAAATAGATTTTACGAATATATTAGAAATATGAATTACAATTAAAAATATGCCAATAAGCCAGTGTTAAGAGTCACGCGTATATGTTGTTCATATATGGTAAAACTTTATTTAGAAAATAAAGAAAATTCAAATGATTAAATTTGTTTGAAACGTTTTATGCTGTGTTTATGAGTTATAAATTTATTTTAGTATGGATGAATCTCGAAAGATGGAAAGTACCTGGACATCACTGTAGACATATAGACATATATGTAATATACTTGCTTTAAACTAGCGTTGCGATTACTTGCTCTCAATTATCATTAATGATATTTTAAGCAACTCTGCACAGTGTATTTCATACCGTGCAATACGTTTCCTCATTGCCAGGTAAACTGGAAAGAATAGTCCGAAATTATTGGTTCTCAAGGTTATTTAGTATAAGATTGGGCAGTCAGCCCGGCTCCATATGTTTTCAGCTCAACGTCATGAGCATAGTCATTTTGTCATTCGTGACGTCACAGACCAGAGAGGACTTTGAGAATCGTTGCCGAAATACAGCAAGTTTTTGCATTATTGGAGTTAAAAATTGTTTGTTAATTTTGAAGTGGCAATACCCAGGCGTAAACACCTTGCGCAGAGGGTTAAATTGTACTGTACACACCTGAATTGTGCTGTACACGCCAGAATACCTTTAAGTCATCACTGTGTCTCCTGACGAAACATGATGTTCGATAAAACCACCCAAAGAAAAGCTAATCCATACCATCACACTACAACGAACAAAGATATAACTGTGCTACTTGATTGCCTCTTATCCTCTCTCGACTTGCAAACGTCTACTGTCCGATTTTTTAAATCTGTGAGCACTCGAAGGGCAAAAAGTTGCAAACCTCTGCATTAAACTGTTAAAACTGTTAAAAGTGTTTGCATCACAAGAAATTTGAAACTACTTTATCTGTGGAAGAGAGGCGATTACCCGCTCGCCCTACCTTGGAATAGTCTTTGGATAAGAGCCTCTCAAAACTATGTTTGAATCATAAAAAATAATAACAAATCATTCTGCCAGTTATACAATCCTTTAACATATAATGCTATAACGACATATACTACTTTTAAATAGTTGCCGTGGACAGTTGCCAATTTGTTACCGTGGACCTTTGCCAATTTGTTGCATGTTTAAGAAATAAATTTATCAAAGACGTCTTGTTTAAAAGTTAAAATTCAAAAAGTATGGTTAAGTGAGTAGACTCTTCGTATAAAATATTACAGAACAAACATATCAAGGTAAATCGAACATTTTGACATATTTTCTGTATGATAACATGTAAAATTATTTAAGTATCCTATTAACTTATATTTCGCGCAAAACTAACTTGGCAATTAACAATATTGATAACACTGACAATAAACAACATAGTCCATATATTAAAATAGTTTACTCAATTCAGCAATTTAGCTTCATTTTTGTTAATTTAGCGTCATTTTTAGAATGTTTGCTATATTTTCATTATATACAGCAAATTCTTAAAATCCAAACACCACTCTAACGCCCACTTAGTAAAAAACAATAAATAAAAATACCTCTTCACGTATATCAAACGCCATAAATAAGTTCCAAAACACGCCTTCGCCCACTACGCAAGCGCAAATACGACTATGTCCTAAATAAGCACGCCAGATGGCCGCAATCCAGTTCATGGCATTCGTTATCTCGGGTTAAAAAATAAAACCTTTAATCTCTAGCATAGTTAGAAGTTGAAAAATGATTAAAATTGCAGACGATAGTAAATAAAATATAGGTTCAGATATCTCGAACTTATTTAATTTTATAAATTGAGGGAATTGTGGATGCTAAATTTACTTAAACTCAGCACTATATTCTCAATAGCTAATCAAAATATTTGCAAAGGCAAAAAAGGAAAGAAACAAATAGCATTATCAAAAGCGAATGAATTGAAATTGAAATTAAGATCTGGTATAATTGACGCCTAAATAAGGGAAGTATCTTAAAATAGAACAAAAATAGCTGGGCCCAAATTCATCCTCCGTTGACAGAGCTGTCTCCACGCAAACGCTATCTTGAGAGTGAAAGAGTGCAATTTACCACAGATAGTCAACACTTACAGACCAACTAAGAAATTCATAAATATTTTAGAAATAGAGTATGTAAACAATATTAGAATGCTAAGATATCACTCCATATTCTGGCAACATATTAGATTCGTGCGAATCTTCAATTCGCAAATTCGCGAATAAAAAGTGTTTTCGTGAAATCGTGTTACCTTTTAAGTATTTTAAATAATTTTTTCGAAAATTAATTAAAAATGAGCTTTATGTTTTAAATATTGTGTTCAGATTTCGTAAGAAAGAGTCCTGAATTTTTGAATGGTGTTAAGTAGGAAACTTTGCAATAATATATTTGATCGCTAAGAAACCAATTTATATTAAAACTGCTTATATTGACTCTCCAAAGTAAAATGTCTAACGTCATTCATTCGTGAGATATTGTCCCCACAGGCTTACGGACATACACATGCACACGCACACATACACACAGACATCACCTTAGAAACGATTCGAGTTTAGAGATGCTTGAAACATGCTGTTCCGTCGAAAACTCGAATTCGAATTTTTGTTTCTGGCAATACTATATACTTCGTTTATACATATACTATGTATATAAGGAAAGTTGTAAAGAACCTTGCTGTCCCAAATGGGAATCAAACCCTGGATCTCCGAACTGTCCAGTCGACGCTCTACTGGAACGAAATTGCAAGCTCTTATAGTCGAAATGAACTCTGCATTCTCTACACTCTAATATCAGATTGGCGGGCAACTGACAATCTGACTGGCCACCTCCTGCTATTTTTACCTCAGGTTAGCCTCCTGCTACTACTATTTTTACCCAGGATAGTATCCTGCGTGGTCGTTATCCTCTCAATTTGAAATCGGCGCTCAATCTTTCAGAGTCTACTGAATCCATACTAGTCGTACTAGGGTCACTTTCAGACCTCCCGCATCCACTTTTCTCAACCATACTTCTTAAGAGCCTTGACAAAACTAAGAACACTTCTGAGATCAGAAATGATATATCTTCTATTCCTTGCCCTAAAGAGGTGTTAATTAATTCTGTTCGTTCATTACCTAATGGTAATATCAAATTGTCTTGTAAAAATGAAAACCCTGAAGAGGTTATCGCCAATCTTCAAGAAACCAACCTCACAAAAAACTTTCAAATTGTCAAACCTAATCCACGAACTATGGCTATTATTTTATTCAATTTACCTTCCACCTACCAAGAAAATGATGTGAAAGATTTGATATCCTACGATGTAAAACTGTCTGTTTAATCACAATATTTTTCATAAATTGTTATATTTTTATACTTAAATAAAAGTTCGTTTGGCGGAATGGTAGACCTTGGGTGCCTCCTGAATGCAGGAGGTATCCTTTCCCGGCCGTGCAGGTAGCTACTCTAAACCCACTATGTGAGTCGCACGGTCTGGGGTCTTCAGACCTCCCGCATCAAATTGTCTTGAAAAATGAAAACCCTGAAGAGGTTATCACCAATCTTCAAAAAACCAACCTCACAAAAAACTTTCAAATTGTCAAACCTAATCCTCGAACTATGGCTATTATTTTATTCAATTTACCTCCCACCTACTAAGAAAATGATGTGAAAGATTTGATATCCTACAATGCTTCGTCTGACCAACCCTTTGAAATTAAAGTACTGAAGAACTTTAAAAATAAAAAAGGAAATGTGAACTGGGTCTTACTTCTTCCATACCTCCTGGCTAATAATATGGTGAAGAATAAAAGAATTTATATCCACTTCAATAGTTTTCTAATCAAAAAATTTATATCCTTCAAAATCTGTTACAACTGTCAAGGGTTCGGCCACACATCAAATTTTTGTTCACACAGGTTGACTTTCTGTGGCAAATGTGGGGAAAAGCATTCTACAGCAGCATGTACTTCAACCATTAGATCATGTATAAACTGTGGTGATTATAATTATCATCACCCAGATGCTAATCCTGAAACAGATCACTGTGCCATTGACCGAAAATATCGCCCTGTTTATGCTTCTGCCCTTAAAAAAATTCAATCTCTGCAAAAGGACCAGTGACTTTTTCCTCTTCCCCACATCTGAGCACTTGCCTCCATGGTCATCTCAGGACTCCAGATTAATACTAATAATTCCCTTTCAGCCCATAATTATGCTTTCCAAACCGCAATAGATCTCTCAATAGACTTTATTTGTATTCAGGAACCCTATACTATTAAAGGCAAAATTTTGGATCCCCCATTTGGCTTTACTCAATATTGTTCAATTTCCAATAAATCCTCCATTATTATTTGCAATCCTCTTCTCGTTGTTAATTTTAAATTTAAAACCCTTTCTTCCGTTTTTGTCGAAATTATTCTTCCAAATAATATTAACTTTACTCTCTCTAGTATTAATTTCCCCCCTAATGATGATATTTCCACTAATATTTCTGAATTTTCCTCTTTTAATTTCCTTTCCTCAAACTATTTAATTCTTGGTGATTTTAACGCTAGGGCTCAGATGTGGGGATATAAATTCATTGATCAAAGGGGTATCCATCTTATTGATTTTTGTTTAGCTAATAATTTCATTGTTTACAATAACCCTGCAGCTGGTCCCACTTTCGTCTCTCACTCTGGAAAGGGTTTTCCTGATCTTACTTTAGTCAGTTTTGGATTCTATGATTTCGTTCAGGATTGGACTGTTCTTGATAGGGAATCTTTCAGTGATCATAAATTTGTCAAAATTTCCCTCTCTTTTGACTCCCCTTCTGACAATTCTTTCTTTTTAAAATCTTTTTTCAGCACTGGTAAATTCATTTATAATTTCAAATCCAAATTTAATTATTTTTATTTCCTCCTTTCTAAAGTTGACAATTGTTCCTCCTTAAATGATTTCTTTGTTAATTTTCTTAGTAATGTTCAAAGCTGTGCTTTTAAATTTATCAGAAAAAAGAAAAAAATTAATCAAGTTAGATTTTCTTGGTGGTCAAAAGACCTCGCAAAATTTAGGAATTTTTTAACAGCCTTATCTCGTAGAATCAAATCTCTTGTCAAGAACTCTGCAACACTGAAGGATATCACGGAGGCAAAATCCAAATATAAGCTCAATAAAGCTAAATATAAACTTATGATCAACAAGGCCAAATTAGATTCCTGGGTAACTTTCTGCAATAACTGTAATTCAAAATTTGGCACTCACTCCAAATTTGCTTTTAAAAAACTTATCAAGAATAAAAGTATCAACATCCAATTTCAGGACAACCCTAACCTTAGTTACTCCGAAAAAATGACCCATCTTTTAAACCATTGCATTAATGATGATCCCAATTTTGACTCTTTTCCATTTCACTCAATTCCTGATTGTGGGTTGGGGGTCCTTTCTCATTCTGAGTTGTCTTCAGTTTTTAAAAATCTGAAAAATGGAAAAGCTTCTGGGCTTGATAATTTAGATTGCAAAATTTGGAAAGATCTTTATAAATTTAATCCAAATTTATTTTTAAAATTATTTAACTTATGCTTTAAATGTTGTTACTTTCCAGCCTGCCTTAGAAATGCAAAAATAATTTTTCTTTTAAAACCTGGTAGGGACTCTTCTAATTTGTCCTCCTTTAGGCCTATTTGTCTCCTTCCTACTCTTGGCAAAATCATAGAAAAAAATTTTATTAATAGATTTAACTTTAGGGTAAAAACTGAAGATATACTCCATCCCTTGCAATTTGGGTTTCGCGAGCTTCACAGTTGTGAAGACGCTGCTCATAAACTTTTACTCACTATTGAGAACCTTAGACCATTACATCATGTAGCATTTACTACTTTAGATATACAAGGAGCTTTCGGTAATCTTAATTGGAACATCCTCCCTCTTACTTTTGTCAAATTAAACATTCCTATTCCTTATAGAAATTTTATTTATACTTATCACAGCCATAGAACTATTACTTTTTCTGAAGGGTCTTTATCTATCTCAAAATTTATTTCGAAAGGCGCTCGGCAAGGCTCTGTTATCGCTCCCTTCATTTGGAACCTTTACTTCAATGAAATTCTTTCCCTTAATAGTGATTTATTTTATCTTCAAGCCTTTGCGGACGACCTTGCTATTATTACATTTGGCAATAATAGAAATGTCCTTGAAACTAATACCAATTCCCTCCTTAACTCCCTTTCTACTTCCCTCAATCATCTGATATTAGAAATATCTATTGATAAAAGTTGCTCCGTTATTTTCCCAAAAATTTACTCTAGTATGGAAAGAAATCCCATTTTCAAATTTAATAATAGATCCATTAAAATTAAAAATCATTTAAAATTTTTAGGTTTAGTCATTGATAATAAATTAAATTGGGACCCTCATATTCGATATCTCCAAGAAAAATGTCTAAAATTTTGTACTACTTATTACCAAATATCTGGGAAAAATTGGGGTGTCAAAAAATGTTTCTTAAAATGCTGGTATCTATGTGTTGTGGGAAAAAGTTATTACTTACGGTTCTGCTATAAGGGGTAAAAAACTAAAAAAAATGCAAATAAAAAAACTTTTTTCACTCCAAAGGATCTTCCTTCTAAAAATCTGCCCAGGCTATCGTACAACATCTAATATCTCCTTATTTTCCCTCACTGGTATTCCCCCCATTCATTTTACAATTTCTACCCTCTACAATAAATTTAATTTTTAGAAACAAAAAATTGATTCCCTTCTTCTCCCTCCCTCCCGCCTCCCTCTGATTTTGATTTCCTTGTTCCTTTCTCTAACTTTCACCCCTCTAAATGGTCCGTAAATTTAGTTAACAGAATGGATAAAAACTCTGCCATTTATAATATATATATACTGATGGTTCAAATATTGACAATATCACTGGTTTTTCAGTCTGTATTTTTAAACATGATGTTCTGGAAAAGGTTCTCGCCTATAAACTTGACAACAGGAATACAGTATTTCAAGCCGAACTTACTGCTATTTCCTTTGCTATTGACTGGGCTTCCTCTAATAATACCGCTGTTAATATTTTTTCCGATAGCCTCTCTTCCATTCAAGCTCTTAACTCAATAAAAAATAAATCTAATTATCTTAACTCCATTAAATACAAAGCTCACCTTGCCAAAAACCTTGTCAATATTTTTAGGGTAAAAGCTCACAATAACATATCTGGAAGTGAAATTGCTGATTACCATGCCAAAATTGCTGCTATCTCTGGTTCCCCTCTTACTATTCCCTTTCCTTACTCGCTCCTCTCAAAATTTTGTAAATCTCATATTCTTAATTTTTGGCAAAATTATCTTAATGATTACATTTCCACCAGGACTGGTGATCCGGCTAGAATCCTGTCTTACCTCCCTATCGTGAATCCGAATTTACAAATTTTTAATAAATATCTCATTTACTTTCTAACTGGTCATGGCCCCTTTCTTGATTACTTATACTTTTTCAAAATTAAATCCACCTCTAACTGTATTTGCAATAAATTCGGTGACGATGACCATTACATTTTCGATTGTCCTTTTTCTAAAAAGTTTCATCTCTGCAAACCTTCCCCCTCTAATAAACCAATTTGGTTCTCCAAAGTTCGTTCAAATCCCTCTTCAGTAGATAAAATTAAAAACTGTATTCTTGTTTCCATGGAAATTTCTAATAAAGTGACCTAAGCTTATGAGTAGATTCTGCTCTCATTTAATTTTGATCAATGAATCCTTTTATTTCATTCTTATTAACTTATATGAACTTATTGTGTTCCCTCTAGTTTTTCTTTAAAAAAAAAAAAAAAAAAAAGCTATGTTAACTGTTCTTATTTTTTTGGATCTTTCTTTTTCTTTTGGCACTTTTTATTTGTATTTTTTCTTATTTTTCTTTTCTAATATTTATTCTAAATTTCCGTTTTTGTTTTCATACGCCAAATTTTTTTTTCCTTTTCATATATTTTCTTTTTATATATATTCTAAATTTTACTTTTAAAATTTTATTTTTTTCTTTCATTTTAATCTATATTTTATTATGTTATTATACCTCACTCTAAATATTAGTTTTCAATGATCTTTTTATCTATATTCGCAATAACCATTTTCCCATTTTTGTAAAATGGGCGTAGTTGTCAAGTTCAAATATAATGTAAAACTGTCTGTTTAATCACAATATTTATTATAAATTGTAATATTTTTAGACCTAAATAAAAGTTCGTTTGATGGGATGGTAGACCTTGGGTGCCTCCTGAATGCAGGAGGTATCCTTTCCCGGCCGTGCAGATAGCTACTCTAAACCCAATATGCGAGTCGCACGGTCTGGGGTCTTCAGACCTCCCGCATCTGTGCACTAACCTACAGGGTTGATTTGTTTGGACGCCATTGTAAAGAAAACTCTGGATCTCTAAACTGGCCAGCCTACGCTTAACCGTTAAACTACTGAGACGAAATTGCAAGCTGTTATCGTCAAAGTGGCCTATGTAAAGAAATACAGCTCTTCTTTTAAATAAGAAACAATGTGTAGGATATATAAAGCATTGGGCACATTACACTACGATGTGCACACTAAAGGACGCAATATACACACTAAGTAAGATAGCTATGACTTTAACATTGTGAAACGTTTGATATGCTGTTAAAAGGTATAAAGTAAGTTTCATTTTTGTGGCAACTTATGCAACATCCATTGTTCTTGAAACATCATTTAAACCACGGAGTTAAGATACTTCTTTGATTTGCACCACCGTTGTAATGATGATAAGATTTACCCGTAGCGATCAAGTTACAAGTTTTAACTTTTAAAATAGAAAGAGAAAAGTAGTTTACAGAAAATCTATTATAAAGTGCAATTGCATAAAACCTTCAGAGTAATTAAATTACAATAATTTAAAAGTGAAATAAATACTTAATTCGAATAATAATTAATTCAAATAATTATGATTGTTAATGAACTTTAATTATTTCCGAAGACTGCTGAAAGCCATAAAAGTGTCGCCAATAGGGATTTATTCAGTTTAAATTATTTATTCTTGGCATTCAATTTATTCTATTCGAAATATATCACAAATTTTGCTACTTCCAATTAAACTTCTTGGAAGGAGTGTCTTGATATCTTAAATGCAATACTAAGTAAAATTTAATTAAAAGATGTAAAAAAATAAATCTGACATCACCTTAATTAAATTTATCTTTGAGTCGAAAAGGAGGTGGTAAGTATCATCCTGTTGTCGACAGAGGTAAATATTTTCTTACTACTAATAAAGTACTCACGAAAATAAAGAAACAAAATTAAATGACATTTTACAACTGGTTTTAATTTTGGGAAACAATCTATTAAATGAACTGCAACAAAATAAGTACGTAATATTAAAATCTGTTGAACTTATAAAGTAAATGAAAATAGAGAAAATGAGATGAAAATAAATAGGTTGCCATTTGAAAAGTGTAAATATTTAAGAATGCTTTTAGAAATAGCTAAACCGAAGAGTTAAATACCTTCACTGCGACTGTTTATAAATTGCTGGTATAAACATTGTAGACTATTAAGTGTCAATGCAGTTATATGGTGCAGTTACATGGTGCAGTTACATGGGGGTTACAATAAGTATCAATGCAGTTACACTGCAAGTGCTATATATAGTGTCTTTCCGCAAGACACTATATTTCAGAAATAATTTCAAGCTACATTCCCTATATCTGTATCTTTAAAACTACAGTGGTTAAAAGAGTTTGAGATGGGCCGTTGGTTAGGCTTGAAAAGCGAAAAGGATACACACTTTCGAATTTCTGAAAAATGCAGTTTTTTGCAGTTTCTTTCATCTCCTACTTTAGACAACGTTTATGTATGAAAATTCATCTGATTTTTTACGAAATTTTTAGATATGTTTTCAAACATGGTGATACAGGTCTCTTAAAAATTTTTAATTTCTAAGTTATAGCCTTCCCTTATTTTAAGCTAAAAATCTAATATTTTAAGCAAAACACATTTTTGACAAAAATGTAACCATATCACATAGCAAAAAGTTATTTTCAAATATAAGGTCTCTCGTAGTCCATCATATAGCAAAAAGTTTTTGTTTTCAAGTATAAGGTCTTTCGTTGCCATTGAATACGACAAAGCCTGATATTAAGTATCAGAGGTAGAACAAAAAATTCTAAGCGGAAAAGATTCACGAATGAAAAATATTCTGGAAAAGATTCATTTTCTTTCAGGAAGCCTTTTCTACTGCAGTATACTTGATATAGGTAGTCTTATGGACGTTTACAAAAATTTCATAACTTAATAAGACCAAGTCCAACCCGGGCCGAGTCTTTATCCATTTTCGAATATCACCTCAGCACTGTGTGTGGTCCACAGGCATTTGAATAACGGTTCGGCCCGTCTGAAATATAATTTTAAGCAAATATGCCGAAAATACGAACTTGTGTCATTTTGATTAATGCTGAGATTTTCAATATTTAACTTCGTTTAATTTAAATAAACAAAGCAAATTCATGCATTCAATTAAATTTTATTTATATTTTTTAAACATTGCTACGTTTGAACTTTGTATAGCTGAATTTTGAATTTTGTATAGCTGTAGAATTATTGTAAAATTAAATAATTTTCAATAAAAGATAAGGCACTTAGAAATATCTGCATCGAAATTAAATAATTAAATTCCTAAAAACTCATTTCTTTCTCGTAACACGCATTAATTCCCTATCTCTATGAATGCGTTTATATCGAGATGCTAAATGCAATAAAAGTATTTATTCGATTAATTATTTGCTCAAACTAGTTTAGGCTGTATAACATTGAATATATCCACGATCATAATTAAAATAAAATGTATTTTATAATTAGAAGTCCCCTTCATAGATCTCAATTTCTATCTATTATGTACGATTTCTTTTAATTATTTTATGTCTATATTTTAAGAAAGTATAATAAATTTCAAATAACATTTTTTTAAATTTCGTTTGTATAGTTCTTACGTCCAAATATATCATTTTTACATTTAAAATTACACTAGACATAAGTTATAATGATATATTTCAGTAAAGACTGGAGATATACAAAAAAAATATTGGGATATGTCTCCGTATATAGCATAATAAAAAGGAAGTTGTACCTATTTCCATAAATGCAGTTAAAAACTATTTTATTTCGCTGAACTACTAATTCTCGGAGTTACTTAAATATATTTGCGGAGTTTCTTAAATATTAGACGCTCCAAATGGCATTTTAATCATGATTATTTACTTATAATTATGTTAATATTGATAAGATTTTGAGGATGTTTGTTGGAAAGTAAAACATTTACACTACGAAATATATTTTCCAAAGTATATTTTATTTTTCAGAATATTGCTGCTTTGATTGAAGATTTGAATTAATTATTAGGACGTAAAATCATGTTTAAAGACCGAAAGACAATTTGGACACCTACGGAAAGATCTTTTGTCTAGCTCTCTTCTTTCTATATAAATGTGCGTCGACTCCATAAATATAACGTCGATATAATTAATATAACATTTGCAATTTTTTCTTCCTTCCCAGACCGTCTGACGTGCTCCAATGTGTAAGGTAATTTTAAAGCAGCCGGAAAAATTCATTTCAATTTAGACAGGAACACAATAAGTGTGGCAACCACAGAGAGCTTACCATCTTTCCCTTAACCAATCATCTCTCAGATAAACTTTGAACCCTACAAATTTATCTTGCCCATATTCTACATTTAGATATATGGATAATTGTAGGCGGCGTTGAGAATCGAATATGCGAGGACTTTCGCGGCGATCCTCCCTCCTCAATCACAAGACTATCCTGGCCCCATATAAATCATAAATGTGTAATTTTTTCTATTCACACATACAAGGTTAACAAATAAATTATACAGCGTAGCCGACTTCGAAATTAAAGCTCTGTATGCACAAAACTACGAAGCGCAGCAATAGAAGGTTTGAACTCAGTTTCCATAAAATTTAAAATCGTCTACCTGCTATCACTCAATTCGTCGATCACCATACATATTGTCGATCACCATACATACATACATACACTAAATTGCAGCACATTACTAGATTTCTTACTAGTCATGAAATTATCAGTTTTTAATACTGAAGGCCGTTAAAGTGCTTGAAAATTTCCATCAAATGTTCATCGTTCCACTCAGAGAATGAATGATAAGCATTCAGCCTATATAAGCATTCCAATAGACAATTCAAATGTTTTTAAGACATTTAAATACATGCAGTTTTATTTAAAAAATAAAAATGTTTCTTACTATCCGCTATTCTTTTTCATTTCAGTGCAATCTGATTTTTGTTCCAAAGTGAAAATATTGACACTGAAGAATAAAACTTTTGAATCATTCAAAGTATTCCTAATTCTATTTTTTCAAATTCTCTGAGTTTTAATTGTAGTTTCTCCTAAACCATGGAGATATCTAATTTCTCAAAACATGTTAGAATGTAAACATCGTTAAGGTTAATTACTGCATTGGTTTGCAATTCCTTTTAGTAATTACGTAACAGAAAAAATTATAAAAATTATTGCGAAACAATGGAGACCTTATGGGGACCTTATGTTACGTAGTAAGAAAGAGAAAAGGTAAAGTTATCTATTTAATTAAATTATCGTTTTGTTTTTCACTCTTGACAATGTGTTGAGTTTTGCTTAACTTAACACACTTATTGAGCTTGACTTAAATTCAAATACGATTGTTTAATAACTAGTAGATTAAAAGCTGACATAGAAATAAAATTAATCTAAATTTTTAAACTCAAGATGTAAAGAATCCTAAACGCAGTCGTAAATTAAATTTACATGAAAAACGATGCTTGTTTGTTCGTTTGTTTGTTTGTCTGTGGGTTGTGTGGTGGAAAATCTTATCAATTTACAGTTAAATAACTTGTGGTAGTAATATTTCAGATTATGTCTCAAGATATATTGCAGCGTTTATTTTTAATTCGAATTAGTCTGCTCAGTTTCTTTTATGTTGAAATGCAATTTTGAGAGATTTTCCAACACATCGGTTCCTTTGTAATCGAAATTATTATCGCAGAGTTTTTAGCTTAGTATTCATATTTCACTACAGAAAAATATAGAAATATGCATATTTAGGAAATCCTATTGTTACTTTCTCACATGGAAGAATTGGTGTATCATACGGTTCTAATTTTTGGCATGAAAATGGAGTGATACTTCTAGCATTCTAATAATAAAAAAATATAATTTCTTTATACCATATTTTTTTATGAATTTTTAAGTGGGTCGATAAAAGTTGACATTCGCAATATCGACAATAAAAACTTCTTTCACTCCATAAGATAGCGCATGCGTGAGGCGGTTGCTATGTTAGTAATAGAGCTCGAGCCGTAGTAAGTAAAATTACGTTCTCCAGTGTTTATGTAGTTACAATTGGGGACGTGTTCGTTGCTATAGATATTTTGACATAATCTGAACAAATAAGTTATAGATTCATTTTTTTTCCATACAGGGGTACCTTGCACGTATTTAGAAAGGAGCTTATGCTTATTTAGGACCTATTTCGACTGTGCAGAAGATCAGTAAGTTGTACTGTGACTTATTTACGACCTAGGCGACGCCGGTTTATTCATTCTATTAATTAATAAAATATAATGACAGCTAGAAACCATTCTCTAATTATATATTAAGCTTGTTATAAGACTAGGTGCATAAAGTTACGTCAAAGATTTCCTTCCACCCACCAGTCTGCACCACTTTTGCTCCTAAAACCCTAGGATGAGTGGTAATTACTAAATAACTCTTTAAAAAATATAATTACCATATTAGCCAATAACAGAACTAATAATTTACAACCCACTAGGGCACCCTAATAAAACATGCCTATCCCGATAACAGTAAAACTTGCTATATTTTTTATCAAGAATAGTAAGTTAATTTCCATAAAGCTACAGGATTTTCAAAGAAATAATATTTAGTTTTCAGCGATTGTGCTTTATCCCCCAACCTGTCGATGTCCAAACGTTGCCATGTTTGCAATATTGACAATATTGCCCAGCTTGACGATATTTTTCAGGCTTTGCATGTTTGCGATATTACGACAAGTTTGTCTCCAATTTCGTTCACAAGCGCGACAGATAGGTACATTGGTTTTTCCTATATACGAAATCAATAATTACGCTATGTTTGACAGAGCGTTCGCTCTCACGGCGAGTAAGAGATATCCAATAGGAAGAACTCGCGGTCATGCAAGTTTTTCCTCAGCTGCAATAAATATTACCCTTTACTGTATATCGCTTAACTCACAACCACTTGTTAAACCCCCTAGCGCACAATCGCTTGTTCAACCCTTTAGTAATGAAACCACTTGTTATGCGCGTTAGCCACAATGCTTGTTACACCCCTTAGCAGACAACCAATTGATCAATTTTTACCTGAAATGTAATATACCTCATAAGTTTACCAGTTGAAACAATAATACAAAATTTTAACCAGCTAAACTGATTCCAAAGATGCTAAAACCACCGACTCACAGACATATAGAGAGACACAAAAGCATCAATAAAAATGTTTGCTTCGCGTTAAAAGGGATGTTAAAAATATGTACATACTTCAAAATCCTATAATCAAATGTTTAATGCCATCACCCTACTTTCCCTTTACATAAACTATGTATTGTATGAAAAATAAAATTAATTTTGGAATTTAAAATTACGATTTATACCCTAAAGATATTTATAATTTCCTCATTTTGTAATTTGCATATCATGATGCTGTTTTATCATCTGCATTTTATCCATAAATCACTCAACTATTAAAGAAATTCCTGAGTCAAAAAAAAACTCATCCTTCTGACTTACATTTCATAATTTATGTTTTAATGGTGTTATACTGCGCAAAAAACTTTTTCTTTACAGGGTGATGAAAAATGTAAGTACCCACCCTGAAGTACTAATTTATTTGCAGTACAAAGAAACAAAAAGAATCCCATTAAGAATCCCTGTAAAGAATCCCATTAATTTGAGAAATTTAAAGAATATTTTATAAAATTCGTTATAAATGAAACTCAACTAATGAATAAGGGTAACTCAAGGGACGTTCATAAATAATATCATGCTATTTATTTTAAGCTTTTCTTGTATAACATTTTTACACTTTTATTCACTCTTTTAAATGTCCCCATAGTACACGGAACTTGCAAAATAAAATAATCAGATTTCCCATAATTTATATACTTTGCAAAATAATTATATTTGCAGTTCGACTGCTTTTCTACATGCAATGTTGAACTAGTCCTTTTACATCGCACATAATGGTATTAAAGCCGGAACTGATAAGAAATAATATTTTGTGTTTTCAGAAATATTTCGAAAATCAAAGATCTTTAGTTTTTTAAACACTTCAAAGCTTTTAATAATCATATATTCAGATTTAGCTTTCAAGCATTAAATATGAATTTTATTTTTTGTCTAGCAATACGCTCTCTTTAACTTTCTAACAACTCCTGATCGTTTACTAAGGTTCGTGATTTTATACAATTAAAAATTCCATAGCAAAACTCCGCATTTTATACAATTCTTTCTTTTCAAATTTGGATATATTTTTATATTCGTGGGTATTGCTTCCTCATACCTTACAGACTTCAAGATTGCTGAATGTATAAAACTCGGAAAAAGTAAAACATTTTTCTTCGTGATCTGTTATTTTAAAAAGAGAAAGATAATTTTTGGTAATTCAGATAGAACAATCCTATAGACTCTACTTATTTTTTAGTCATTTCTGAATCTTTCTGAAATCATTATTTCAATAAAATTAATAATTACTTTTCTGCTGTTGATTTGAAAAACAGGTGAAAGCAAAGAAACGTAGATTTTTAAAATAAATATTTTTATTACGTACTTGTACTCAACTTAAATGTATGAAAAATGTATTTAAAATGTATGTAACTTAAATGTATGAAAGACAACGACATAAACAGTTGACTTTCTAACTACTCCGGTTCTCAAGCTACTACGAAAAATTGATTACATTCCTATATCATGCTCAAGACGAACTAGCCTGATTAGGTTCCAAATGCAAAAATTTAAATATGCAACAAACTGCAATGACGTACCGAATTTGGACTTTTAGGCTGCTCTGGTTATCGAGTTATTCCCAAAACAGGTAGATTCCTAAGTTGGGACTAGAACTGGTTAGCCCGATAGTGTCGAAAATCAAACGAATTAAAATGTATAACGAAATACAACGACATACCAAATTTCATAATACCATAATTAAGGGAACTTGATTAGTTAAGACTCTAAAGATTTGAAAAATGAGTATTCCTACGGCTGTTCCAGGACGGGCTGGACCCATAAGATTTTAAATTAATAGAATTCAAATGTGCAACAAAAAACAATGACACTAAATTTTGTATTACTATGATTAATGGAATTTGATTAGTTAGGGTCACAAAGTTTTGAATCATACTGATAAACAAACAAGTCAACACCAGATTAAGTAAAATAAAAGTTGCAATAACAGCCATATACTTCCCTATTAATATAGAATTTTCCTGTTGTTTAAATAAATGTACAACAGACTTTTTTTTTCTCCTTTCATGTGTAGTTGTTATTGATCCCTTAACTATCAATATTTCAGTTTTCATCAGCTTTATTTTGTGGGATAAATTACAATGTTAGCAGCAGAGAGGAGCGATGTGACGACGTTTGGATGTGTCCGTGGAAATTATCACATCTCTTTCGTATCTGAGGGAGAAATTATAAGATCAACTACAGATAATTAATCCATCGTTTCAAAAGCGAAATGGAATAAGCGGTAACTGACCAATTGAATATCTATGGTTTGAAATATAGCTGGAACTTGATATTTTTACAATGGAATGCAATCAACTTTAACTAAGCAGATTTGATGCAGTTAAACACGGACGACTCAAAAATCTCCGGTATATATTTTTTTATGTCTGCCATTTAAGGAAGTTATATTCAATTCACGAATGTTAACAACTAATAGGATGCTCTAGTGAATAAGAATGCATATGGTTTCCCTCATTCGTCAAATAAAAGAGACTGACTAGGATCTTTTTAGAGCCTTGTAAGGTCACTATAACCCATTTGTTATGATTTCACTGTAAACTAACAGCTAACAGATCTTCAGGTTTAATGACCAATCACAGCGCCAACTTGATAAACTTTCGATTTCTATTTGGGATGGAATTAAAGTTTTCGGAAGATCGCTTTCTGTAATTGAATCCTAAGTGTGGCATTGTGCCGTAAATGTTTCAGCGAGTTCTTTGCTAGCTTCTCGGCTGCTAGGTTTCCGACGGCTATGTGGTTTGGCAATATTGTGCGTGGTTTACGTGTATCCTAGGCAATTGGCCTGGAGGTAATATAATATTTTGATATTATGTTTTTCTTGAGTATGAAAGTTTGCGAGTAGTTTAGCTACCAGTACGTGAATATATTTCCGTATAATTTTGGTTGTATTGCCCTATATATAAGTAGTATATTTCAGTTAATTTATTCAGGCAAGAAGCCGTGTATTTAACTGAATGAGTTATTTAACTTCCTGAGCATTAGAAGTGTTTATTATTTGCTTTTTATCAAGATGGTATTTAGATTACATTCAATTTAGGATTAGAAAAAGTTCAATTTAGGATGACACTCTACATCCCAAGCAAAGAATCGTTGCTCAGGCAAATAATCGTTGCTCAGGCAAATAATCGTTACTCACACGAAGAATCATAGTTCGAATCCCGGCTGAGACGCTACATAAAGTTCCAAGAATTTTAAACATATTTTCTTTGGTGGTTCAAATGAAAGTTCTGAAACGTGATCTAATCAAATTTCTATGTGTAATATTGGTTTCATTGATTATGATTCAAACCTTGAAGAGTTTTATACAAGATATCAAATGTCTCTCCCTATTAAATGTACGAAAACCTTCAACATTTTTAACGCCAATTTAAACAGTTACATTTTATAAAAAATAGTAGTATATACCATATAAAATTAATATGAATGTTTCTCAATAAAATTTAAACGTTTCGTCTGCTACTATTAATAGTAAACTGTTTCCTACGCATTTCTATACCTCTAACAATAACACATTATGACGTGATTTAAAATAATAAATGACGCAGGCAACGTTTAGGGAAGTAATATGAGACGATTACTCAAAGAAATAAAATGTCGGGAATGCTTATAATAGTATACTGTGATATTAGATTTTTTTTATTATTCAGACTTAAAATACATTCTTATGACAAGTGGCGTAGAAATCTTTGGAAACCAAGTTATAAAACTTGCATCTACATAAACAATACATTTATGATGAAGCCTCCATATGGTGCCAAGTGATTTGTACACTTCTGTGGCATGAACATGCGGGGGAAGAACAGCACCAAAATGTGGTAAAATAAATTCATAAAAATTTATTTTAAACTAATTATTCTGTGAGACCAGAAGATGTCCTCACATGAGACATTTTTATTTCAATATTTATGGTGCCTAGAACGGCTAACAAAGCTCGAATCTGGCTAGCGCCGGTGTTTACAACAACGTGAACTTTTAGGTCAAATATAATAAATTTGTGTGTCCCAGGCCAAAGGGGCTGAGAGGGGCCTTGATAAATGTCAAGTGATGCCATTGGGTTCAGAAGAACCAATGAGCGCCAAGGGGAAGAAGGATGGAGCTACCCCCCCCCCTCCCGCCGAAGGAACCACAAGTCACTTTGATACGAAATGTTGCAGAAGTAACTCGGATACGAAATGTTGCAGAAGCAAGTCTGACACGAAATGTGGTTGCGAGAAGTTTCCTACGAAGTGTTATTGAAAAGAGTTTGACAAAAGGAGCGAAGCGAACATGACCTAGCAGTTGCAGATATAAAGTATCATTCGAAGTGAAAAGTACGAGTAGGAGCCACACACCATAGAGTTATGGCCGTACTTCAGCACAAAGACAGATGCAAGCGAGATGATGAACTCAAGTCTAAACTGGAAGGTATGTGCTCTGATGTTACCGGTCCTAGACACCTTCGTAAAATTAATACTTCTGGTCGTATCTCCCCTAGCTAAAATAGTTAAATGAAAATTGATAATAATTGAAAGTTGATATTGATGAAAATTAGTGTTTTTGATAAATTGATGTTGTTAATAAATGATATTGTTTAAGTTTCAAATAGTCTAATCTTTTAATATTAATTAATAATTCTTTTCAGGACTTACACAAAAGGTAAAAATAATTGGAGGGTTATTGCGGCACAACAACGAGCGATGTACGATTTAAATGTTAATTCCACTATATATGAATTTATGGCAATGTTAATGTGATTTAAAATAATGAATTTAATAACTTAAATAATTGTACTTTTACACGTCCCACATACTCTTTATTTAAATATTTAGGTTTAAAAGATAATATTTATTTTGAAGAAATTTATTTACGTATGCGTTCGTATAGTGTAACTCCGTACATTGCATGTGTTCGAAATAAGATCAAGATTTCCATTTAAGTACACAGTACGTTAATACATTATTTTGTACGTACGTAGATTTTCTTCTTTAATGCAGTGTCTGTTGTCTTTCAACACTTTTTTGAATTTAGAAAATTATCATTTCGTATCGACTCTGTTTATGTGTATTGATGGTGAAAGTATGGCGACTTTATGTAACGAAATGAATTTTTCGTATTCCGGAAATCTCTCCAGCCACTGACACAAAGTTCTCTGACAGACGCTTTATATGAACGAAAATGCAAAATATTCTTCCTCGGCTAAAAGGTACAAGGACTTGATATATTTGATATTCGTGAAATTTCTGAAAATGCCCTAAAATTAGCAAAAGAAATCTCGGATTCAAGTTGTGAAACAAAAATTATAATATAAATTAGGAAGTGATGAGAAAAGAATCTCCGATTCACGAATATATTTAACATTAGCAACATTTTAGAACCCCCTCCTAAAATTCGTAGATTTTCGCGCCGCGAAATAATTACTGCCCTAGTAATAACTAAAGTTGCCGAAATTCTCATTAATAGCAATGCATTGAGTTGTGTGTTAACCCTCCAATTTACTGCTTCATACAAAACAATTAGATACTTACGGACCACTGTAAAAAAAATTGTATTAAATGATAGATCATTAATTTTCATGATTTTAATTTAACTTATTAATTAATTATACTTAATATTTATAACTTCAATCTAATTCCAAATTAGCAACATGGATTTCAGTGGATGTAGAAATGTGATTCCAGACAGTAAATAACTATTAAATTTTTGTTTAAGTCACAGGATTCAGGATAATAATATTAAATTCAAAATATATGGTACATTACCTCATAGGGCACTGCTTCCACTCTCGTCTTTCATCCGTATCATCGTTTCTTAAAACTGTTGATAGTCACACTAATTCTATCGACACTTAACTTTCCTGTGCATATACTCGATCATATTCACACAACTTTACCCATTAGGGCCTAGTGATCATCTCTCTCTCTCTCTCTCTCTCTACAACTTTTTGGGTCTTTAATTTATGGAGTTTTGTTAGCTCCACCCATTTTGCTAATACCCAAGAAATAGCCAGCACTGATTCGCCACCAACTGGCCCGTCGGCTCATTACGCAATATCATATCCTTGAGAGTGTTGTCATCTGGGCAATGGGTCCACATGACCCTCAGAAAGTGATAAATGTGAAAATCTTATAATGCTTTTATGTCGGCGTGGTACAGCTATTGTATTTTTTTGAGCTCATCAATTTACGAATACAATGAGGAATATTGACCAATATGCATTCTGAGTTTCATTTTCGCATTTTATTTCTGGCATTAAATGCACACGACAATTTTTCTTGTTGTCATTGCATGCATCGTCTATTTCATACTGTCGAGCAGAAAAACAATTTATGGATGCTGTTATGAGAAACAGAATCGTGATACAAAATTTAGTACCTCCTTGCAGATGGATTCTATGAATATAAACCAATAAGATTGTAACCGTATAAGAACGTCAAACTATTTTTTCCATATTTACTATATATTTGCTTTCATATCATTAAATATACAGAAAAGTTCAACCTCTTTAACGTCCTTTCTACAGTCTATTTAATAAAAATAATAGCGTGACATGCAAAATTAATAAGAGTGTTTCACGATAAACATGTTTAATGTCACCCAAAAAAAGATTAATGATAAGTTTCGGCGGGACCGGTAATGAGGGAATATTTTTCCTGGCTTTTCTCTTCTTAGACAATATCACCATTTTGACGTGATTTAAAATAATAAACGACATTGACTGCTTTTAGGAAAATGATACGAGAACATTACTCAAAGAAAATGGATGCCCCGAAGGTTTAGAATGTTATATTTTGAAATGCTATTAGAATTGTAATATCTGGAGTGATAGGCACCACTTGACATTCTCGTGCATTCATATACCATAATTCCTTATGGCCATTTATTAAAATATGTACTAAAAAATTAAAAATTATATTAAGATGTTTCATTAGTTATTCATTTAAACTCTTCAGTTTGTAAGGTTCTTCATCTTGTTCTTAGTTTTTTGAAAGAAAATTTAACTGGAATAGTAGTACATCTCGACTATCTCAAAGCAGAATTCATTTTTTAGAGCTTAGATATTTTTTCTTTTTTTCAAATTTTACAAGAAAAATTTTAAAAAGTTGGTATCATGGGTCTAAATGATTGCAATTACAGCATTTTACTCGCCACTTTAAAGGGCTTGAAAAATATTTCGATTGATACCATACTTGATATTGTATCACCGGAGAGATAACTAGCCCTCCGATGGGAGCTAATGACGTCACGAACAAAGAATATTGTATCACGGCTATTTTTCCACAACAATGATTGAAACTAATAAGTCTTGTGATCATTGTTCCATGAATAACACCTATTATGCATGATTATGTCAAAGTTCGTTCTATGCTGCCATGTTAATATCATATAAAATTTCGAATAAATTTCGAAGTCTTCACTCGTATTTCCAAAAATTCTATCTAGTTCTGCATTTATCGATAACAAAGCCGGATATAAAGTTTCGTAGAAATTCATTAATATTTGTGATATCGTATGCACAAAATATCACCCACAGACAGACAGACGAACATTACACCAAAAGTAGTCCAAACGTGTTTAAGAGGCCCTAAAATATATTTTGGAATCAAAATCTCGAATTCTAACATTTTAATGAACACAATACTTTATTACATAGTTTAAGAAAGTAAAAATAAATTATTTCTGATCTTCCCTGGCTTAATCTTGCTGAAAATGAAATAGCCCTTTGTGTTTTCTCAATGCTTTCCAATCGGTATGTAGAGACACCTTGGGATGGCACAACTCGTTATTAAGAACTAAAAGATGTACCCGTCGCTGCTCGGAATTTAGATTAGCGGTAGTGACATAGCTGTGTGTGCTACGAAGCGAAAAATGTTCATTTTGTTTTTGTTATAAGCGAATATATTATTAAAATGCTCTTTGGTTAATGGGAAATTATCTGAGAGTCCTATAGCTTTTATTGGAAGTTTGCGTCTCAGATCCCAGGTAACAATTTTTTTAGTACAAAATATTTAAAATTTCACACCAAGTTTCAACATTATATTAAATTATCAGTATATGCCAAATGAACGAAAATCGCCAAGTTTAAACAAAATGAAACTCCTAGAATTGTAAACGATTTCATAAATTATAGCACAAATGAATGAAATATGATGAATCATATAACAGAATATATTAATCAAAATATTGTAATCAATAGCAGAAATATAATTCTCAAAGTTTAATTGAAATAAAACTCCCAGAAATGTAAACAATCTTACAAATTATATACAATATCAAAATAAAATCATAGAATTAAATAAAATAATAATTAAATAAAATATTGAAATAATTGGGTTGTAAAGAATCCTACAAATTCTACATTGTCATCAAAATAGAACCAAAGAAATAATGAAATAAAATACCAAACCTTGATGTCTTATAATGAAACACGCGGTCATTAAGTTTCATCAACGGCAAACTTCACCAATTACAAGTAATATAAAAGTAATTAATAATTAAAAAATCGAAACATGATAGCTTTAAATAAAACACACCAAGTTTTACCAATAAATAGTAATTCATTAATAATGAAAAATTGAACCGTGTCGTCTTCAATAACATTCATATCATATAAAATTCAGAACTTTGTCTCTTCAACGTTTAGGGTGTAATTCGCATGAGCTCCATATATACCTGCTTCAAAAAAAGAACTTCTGACCGCGTTTCGGGAACAAAGAAAAACCTGTTCTGTCACTAATCCCGTACGCTGCTAGAATTATTTTGAAAATTTATGAGGTGTTACATAAAAATTCATAATTTATGAACAAAATGCAACAGAAACATATTTTTTTTTGTTAGGAGAAGCGTATAATATTCAAAGAAATATCTGGTGTATTATGAAAATCGGATTGTCAATCAATTTTCAATATCACAATTTTAATATAGGCTACGTGTTTAATATACGAATATATATATTTAAATATATATATATATATATATCTTAGGCGCATTTGTCAAAATTACCACTATCCGGAGTTTTTTGTTAATAATGTTATTAATAATTTCAAATACACAACGAAGTGATTTTACAATTGCATTATTTTTCCTTGGCTGAAGAACATATTTTTATGAATTTCACCCACTGTTTTCACCATGACTATTCACATGTGCTGAGTTTTATTCTGATTCTTATTTTTGAAAGAAAACTGTTTAAACTTTTCCCTTCACATTCACTTTATTGTACATTCCGGTTCATCGTCAATCTGCTTAGCATACACATTGACGGATGGATGTAATGTGCTCTGCGTTCTTCCGTCAAGCACTTCATCCAACACGTGGCTCAAGTACATGTAAGTTCCTTTTCTGATTTTTATTTCTTTTGGATTGTATTATTTTTCACCCATTAGCCAGTAGACAGTGCGAATGGGGTTTACAGTTAGATACTATCGCCATTGTCAGAAACTGGCTAGTCTTTTGGTTTAAATTTTGATTGTACGTGCTGTCCTTATGAGAGTGCAATTGCGAATTAACCTACATTTTTTTATGCTGTATGCTTACAGTCTAATGGCATGATCTTGTCACCATATATTAGTTTCAACTAATTGTTCTCCTTGTCTTGAGCTAATTGTTATTGCCTTTTTTCTTTTTAACCATGTTTGCTCTTTCATATATTTATATAAGTTTTTATATATAATTACAAATTTATTAATGATTTTTGTATATATTTATACTCATATCTTTTTCGATTGAATATTCTTATTTCATTAATTAAACAGACCATCATTTTCCTTTATAGATGTCGAACATTTCTAAGAATCATCGGAAATGATTTTCTGGAATCAATTATTTTGTTTCTTTTCATATTTATAAATATTAAGTGTGTCACATAAACAGCAGGTATTTAAAAGCACTGAGTTAACCAATTGACAGAATTATATCATAAAATTCGCTATAAGTGAAACTCAACTAATGAATAAGGGTAACTCAAGAGACGTTCATAAATAATGTCATGATATTTATTATAAACTTTTCTTGTATAACAATTTTACACTTTCATTCACTCTTTTAAATGTCCCCATAGTACACGGAACTTGCAAAATAAAATAATCAGATTTCCCATAATTTATATTACATTATATTTGCAAATTATACATTATTTTTGCAAAATAATTATATTTGCAGTTCGACTGCTTTTCTACATACAATGTTGAACTAGTCTTTTTGCATCGAACATAATAGTATTAAAGCCGGAACTGATAAGAAATAATATTTTAGTTTTCAGAAATATTTGAACATGTTTGGAACACTTCATTAAGTTTGAAATGAATTGTCTTGTAGTATTCACTAATTGTAATTTCTCTACCAAATTTCGTTCGAATCGCTCCATACGTTCATGAGACATTGTCTATAAACACACACATCTATTATCCTACTTTAATGATTTATCCTACTTAATATATCCTGCCTTATTTACTCTACTTAAAGAATTTATCCAACTTAAAGAATTTATCCTACTGAAAGATATACATTTATTCTAAATAAATTATTGATTTGCTGTTCAATAAACGCGCAATAGATGGCGCACGTAGAAAAGTAAAAAAATTAAAAAGAGAGAGCGCCATCTGTTTCTTATGCAGCTTAGAATAATTTGCCTCTAAGAGAAATAGTTTTAAAAACACGCAAAAGATGGTGCCCGTGAAAAAGTCAAAATAGACGCAGCGCCATCTATTTCTAATCTCTTAAACTATTTCTCCAAGAAGCATTTGCCTCTAAGAGAAATTGTTCAGAAAATGCGCAGAAGATGACGTGGTAGAAAATCCCCATCTATTTCGTGTATCGCAAACTATTTCTCTTAGATACAATTTAATCATTTACATCTTCAAATAGGAAAAATTTTAGTATTTTAAGTTGCAGTCCAGGAAAACCTGTGTAATTTGTGACAATCCGCTGTATAAAGATCAAATACTAAATTTGGAAATAACAAAGTCATAAAGTTGTGTACATGAAATTTTCTAAAGGATTCTTTTCTCATACCCAGATGGAGAAAACTTGACTCTTAAATTGTTTCATGTCCGCAGAGCATTATATTTAATAGACGTATTTAGTGCTGCTCTTCAAACTATTTT
Source organism: Amaurobius ferox (assembly GCA_951213105.1). Classification (NCBI taxonomy): domain Eukaryota; kingdom Metazoa; phylum Arthropoda; class Arachnida; order Araneae; family Amaurobiidae; genus Amaurobius; species Amaurobius ferox. The sequence goes on from OX578137.1 coordinate 59,422,665, forward strand.
TAGCTAATTGATTGAAATTAGCATACCTTCGAATGAATGCAATAACATTTCTAATTTACTATCACGATGATCCTCACTCAAAGCAAAATGTCGGAGTTACACACACACACACACACGCGCGCGCGCATTGTATATATATATATATATAATCTATATAACTTACGAAAACAATATTGTGCTTCTGAAAAAATCAACAAAGCAGTTATGGAAGAATTCCAGAACAAGTACGTAATATCCTATATGAAGTAAATAACAACTACGCATTTACCTGCAAGCAATTTTATGTTGAAAAACTAAGAACTTTGCTATGAGGACAGCAATATGTACAAACAATTTCTAGGTAATTATACTATTAATGTTAACCGCATAACAGCTCTTTATAAACGTATTGGAATTAACATTACAACTGTTAAATTCCCATGTTTAGTTCTGATACCTAAGATCCATAAAAAACCTATTAAGTTCAGACCTGTAACTATTGGATGGCATACTTACTTAACTAAGGCAAATCAAATTTTGTAAAAGCTATTGACACCAATAATGAAGAAAATTCGAACCAATGGCACCGTTA